>CAUYQU010011341.1:0-107290 GCA_963574635.1 Cheracebus regulus
TCCTTTGGAGAATATTCATTCATTGAGTCAAATAGATCTTCCAAACACTGACTTATTTTATTTTGCAATACTGAAAAGTCATATTTGTAAATATCACCATGAATCGTATAAGAAAAGTCCTTATGTAGGTGCAAACTAATAAGCCCATTGTGGCAGACACAAATTTTCAGAAAATTTTAATTTTTCCTTTAAAGCTGAATTTTTATCATTGGCATGAATTCTATGAGTTGCTTGCCTTGAATTGACAGATTCATTTTATTTTCAAATACCCAAGTCTGAAAAAAACACATATAGCTTGTCTGTCAGCGTTCCTTCAAGTAAAAATGGTGTCCCATGAATAAAGAGGCTAGTTCAGCAAGTAACTTGAACAATCACACATGGTTTTCTCAAGACACTCATCAAACATCAGTTTGCAACAGAAACACTTTATGCATACTTCCCATTTTGACACACAGTATGAAGTTTACTGTTTCACCAATGAGCGAAACCATTACTGATTTCGTTGTGAGTGTGTGATGGTGAAAAATACAATGACTACTACCAATAATGTTCCAGAAGATTCACCTACTATTAATTTTGCATTATTAGTACAAATGTAGAAAAAAAAAGTAAACAATCTTTTAGTGTTATTGTGAAAATAGTGTTGACCTTGTAGACCTCCAGGAAAAGCCTCACAGACCACAGGAATTCATGAACCACACCTTGAGAATCACTGCCAGCATAATAGAGTTTAATTTTCTTACAAAATTCTAATAAACTTTAAAAACAAACAAACAGCAACAAAATAAAAACTATGGCCAGGCACAGTGGTTCCAGCACTTTGAGATGCTAAGGCAAGAGAATTGCTCAAAGCCAGGAGTTCAAGACCAGCCTGGGTCACAAAGCAAGACCCCCTGGTTAAAGTAAAAAAAGGTAGCCAGGTGTGGTGGTGTGCACCTAAAGTTCCAGCTACTAGGAGGGCTGAGGCTGGAGGATTGCTTGAGCCCAGGAGTTCAAGTTTGTAGTGAGCTATAATCATGCCATTATACCCCAGCCTGGGTGATGAAACCAGACTCTATCTCCAAAAAAAAAAAAAAAAAGAAAAACCTTATCTAAGAATATATAAATAATTCTATACATGAATTGAAAAATAATGAATAGCCTTATTTAAAAAAGAAAAAAAGGATGCAACGGATATCGTGGCAAATACTGTTAGTTACCTACCTGTTATCCCTCCCTCCACTGCCTCCTTGCTACTGGTACTCTGAGTTTAACCAAGACAGCAATATGCTTGCTTAAAATTCTCATTTTCTCAGTCTCCCAGATAAGGGTGGTCAAGTGACAAGGCTCTGACCAACGAATGTAAATAGAAGGTTACCGGGGAGTTGTGGGAAACATTTTGCTGTCTTGATATTGACACCACCCAGGCTTTCTTTCTCCTCTTCTTCATACCAAAGAGCAGATGTGATGTCAGGAAGCACATTAGCCACTGTAGACCCAAACGCTAAGCCACCATCTGAGGATCACTAAAGAAGAGCCAGAGGTGTCAGCCAGGCACAGTGGCTCATGCCTGTAATTGAAGCAGTTTGGGAGGCCGAGGCGGGTGGATCGCCTGAGGTCAGAAGTTCAAGACCAGCCTGGCCAACTTAGTTAAACACCATCTCTTCTAAAAATACAAAAAATTAGCTGGGTGTGGTGACAGACACCCGTAATCCCAGCTACTGGGGGAGGCTGAGGCAGGAGAATCTCTTGAACTGGGAGGCGGAGGTTGCAGCCAAGATTGTACCACTGCACTCCAGTCTGGTAACAAGAGCAAAACTCCATTTCCAAAAAAAAAAAAAAAAAGAAGAGCCAGAGATATTAATAACATAGAGTCACTAAGCCCAGGACTGTCTATTTCCAGATTCTTTTTTTAGGTGGGGGAAAATGGTCCTACATATGAAGTCTCTGGTGATTAGATTTTCTGTTGTTTGCAGCATAACACATTCCTGTCAGATTATTGATATAAACACACAGCACAGGAAAGAAAACATAAACAGTTAACAAACACATTAAAAGGTACTTAACATCACCACTAATTAAAGATACCCATATTAAAACAAGTGTACACATTCCTACAAGATTGGAAAGAATGAACAAGTCTTACGGTAGCAAGTGTTGGAGAAGGTCCAAAGCAACATTAATTCTTACGAACTGCTGATAAGGAAAGGTACTGATACAATGACTTTGAAAATATTTGGCCATATTTAGTAAAGTCAAAAATGCTTTTCATTATTACCAAAGAATAGCAGTTTTAGGTAAATAATTTAATGGCTTTTTTGCATATTTGCCTAGAGAAATCTGAATAAGAAGGTTGATAAATACATTGTTCAAAATATGAAAAAATGGAGACAACATAAATATCCAACAAATAAAAACAGATAAAGCATGGTATATTTTTAAAATTTAGTACCATATAGCAAGAAAATAGGTTTGAACAACATAGCTACATCTCTTTTACAAATACATCTCTTTTAAAAACCTTTTTTAAAAAATGGTATATTTTGGGTGGGGGGCAAGGGGAGGGAGAGCATTAGGACAAATACCTAATGCACACAGGGCTTAAAACCTAGATGACAGGGCCAGGCGTGGTGGCTCACGCCTGTAATCCCTGCACTTCCAGAGGCCGAGGCGGGCAGATCACGAGGTCGAGAGATGGAGACCATACTGGCCAACATGGTGAAAACCCATCTCTACTAAAAATACAAAAAATTAGTTGGGTGTGGTGGCGCGTGCCTGTAGTCCCAGCTACTAGGGGGGCTGAGGCAGAAGAATTGCTTGAGCTGGGAGGCGGAGTTTGCAGTGAACCAAGATCGTGCCACTGCATTCCAGCCTGGCGCCTGGCGACAGAGTGAGACTCTGTCTCAAAAAAAAAAAAAAAAAAAAACCTAGATGGCAGGTTGATAGGTGCAGCAAACCACTATGGCACATGTATACCTACGTAATAAACCTGCACGTTCTGCATGTGTATCCCAGAACTTAAAGTAAAATAAAAATTTTTTTAAAAACAAAACCTGACAAAGTGATGACTCAGATTGAGGGTACCAGTTCTATATTTACAGTTGCTTGCAGTGACTTCAAAATAAATACTACATTGTGTTTTTTTAAAAAAATAAATGGTGTATTTTTAAAATACAGTACTATATAGCAAGAAAACAGGGTTCAACAACACAGTTACATCTCTTTTGAAAATGCAGAATCGGGCACAGTGGCTCACGCCTGTAATCCCAGAACTTTGGGAGGCCAAGGCAGACCAATCCCCCAAGGTCGGGAGTTCAAGACCAGCCTTACCAACATGGAGAAACCCTGTCTCTAGTAAAATACAAAATTAGCCAGGTGAGGAGGTGCATGCCTGTAATCCCAGCTACTCAGTGGTGGGGGGTGCTGAGGCCGGAGAATCACTTGAACCCGGGGGGCAGAGGTTGCATCGAGCCGAGATAGCAGTGTTACACTCCAGCCTGGGTAACAAGAGTGAAACCCTGTGTCAAAAAAAAAAAAAAAAAAAAAAAAAAAATGCAGAACCACTTTGGAAGACCGAGATGGGAGGATCCCTCAAGCCAAAGAGTTCGAGACTAGCCTAGGTAACACAGTGAGACCTCATCCCTGCAAAATGTAAAAAAATTAACCAGCGGTGGTGGCACATGCCTGTAGTTTCAGCTACTCAGGAGACTTAGGCAGGGAGATCATTTGAGCCCAGGAGGTCGAGGCTACAGTGGCGCCATGATCACACCAGCACTCCAGCCTGGGTGACAGAGCAAGACACTGTCTCAAAAAAAAATACAGAACCACAAAATTAAATTCAGGTTATCACAGTATACTCATATAATGCCATTTGTATAATGATTAAGCAACGTATTGCTAATGAGCACAAAATGTATATGACAGTAAGAAACAGATATAAGCATGATAAACATTGAATTTGCAATAAGGGCTGCATAAGAGATGGGAGTGAGATTGTAGAAAGGCACCAAAGTAGGTCTCAACTGAATCTGAATTGTTTAAATAAAAACAAATAAGGCATTAACGTTAACATTCGATAAATATACTATGGGCCCATGGGTATTTATAATATTATTTTCTATTGTACCTGTTCATTCGAATGTTTTATAATGAGAAATTTTAAAAGCGTTGTAAAATAGATATAACATAAACTAATTTTCCATCTAAGATATTAGAAAAGGAACAATAAAATAAAAGAGAGTAGGAAGAAAGAACAAATGAAGACAAAAGCTAAGATTAGTAAAATACAAAGCATATATATTATAAATACAACTAAACATTTGTTCTTTGGAAAATATAATAAAATAAGAAACTGCTTGGCATACCTAATTAAATAAAAATTAAATAAAACAAAAATATATACCATTAGGAATGAAAAGACAATATAAAACAAGAGGTGATTATAAAGAATATTATGTGCTACTCTATCTTAATAACTTTGAAAATATATAGATATAAGCATAAATCTTCATTGGTTCAGGTTAGACCTTCACGACTTAAGAAACAAGGGTTTGTTAAATATGACAGCAAAAGTACAAGCAACGAATGGTTGCACACATCTATGAATACACTAAAAACTAGTAAATTGCATGCTTTAAATGCATGACTTAAGGTTGGGTGCAGAGGCTCACACCTGTAATCCTAGCACTTTGGGAAGCCGAGGTGGACAGATTGCTTGAGCCCCGGAGTTCAAGACAAGCCTTGACCCCATGGCAAATCCCTGTCTCTACTCCCACCCCAAAAAATAGCTGGTTGTGTGGTGGTACACACCTGTAGTCCCAACTACTGGAAAGGCTGAGGTGGGAGGATCACTTGAGCCCAGAAGATGGAGGTTGCAGTCAGCCAAGATTGAGCCACTGCACTCCAGCCTGGGTGACAAAGTGTGACTCTGTCTCAGTACGTAAATAAATAAATAAATGACTATTACATGGCATATTAATTACTTCTCAATAAAGCTGCATTTTTAAAAAAAAAAAAGGTTTTTTTCTGGTGATTAATAGAATAACTAGGAAAAATTAAGCTATAGAAAATCTAAACAGCATTATCAACCAACTTAAATGACATTTATAGAACACTTCACATGACAGTTGAATACTTTCTCTTTCAAGTACAAACGGAACATTCACCAAGATAGGATTCTCAGCTACTGAAAAAAAATCAATAAGCATAAAATATTTGAAATCATGTGTGCTATGTTCTCTGACCACAGTGGAATGAATCTAGAAATCAATGACAAAAAGATACTTGAAAAAAATCCTTTCAAACATTGAGAAACTAAACAACACAATTCTAAGTAGCCCTTGGATTGAAAAAAAATCACAAGGTGAATTAGAAAATACTTTAATTGAAGAAATATTTTTAAATAACTCATAAAAAATCATGTGATGTAGTTAAAGCGGGCACTGAAAGACATTTATAGCATCAAATGCCTATATTCAAAAAGAAATGTTTCAAATCAATGGTCTAGGCTTCCAAACTAAGAAACTTGAAAGTAAGAATAAATTAAATCCAAAGGTAAAAGTTAAAAAGAGCCTGTAATCTCAGCACTTTGGGAGGCCGAGGTGGGCAGATAAAGAGGTCAGGAGTTCAAGACCAGACTGGCCAACATGGTGAAACCCCATCTCTACTAAAAAATACAAAAATTAGCTGGGCTTGGTGGCTCGTGCCTGTAATCCTGGCTACTTGGGAGGTTGAGGTAGGAGAATTGCTTGAACCGGGACCTGGGAAGTGAAGGTTGCAGTGAGCCAAGATTGCACCACTGCACTCCAGCCTGGGCTACAGAGCGAGACTCCATCTCAAAAAAAAAAAAGAAAGAAATAATAAAGATAATAGTAGAAATTGATAAAACAGAAACAGAAAAACAAAAAGAAACCACAATAAAACAAATGAAAATTAGTTTTTGAAGCCATTAGTGAAATTGATAAATTTCTCAGCAAACCAATCAAGATAGCAAGAGAGAAGACACAACTTACCCATTTCAGGCATGAAAGAGAGGTCATTACTATAAAGACAAGGGAATTTTATGAGCAACTTTATGTCAATAAGTTGACTAATTCGATAAAATAAACAAATTATTTGAAAGATGCAAAATATACCACAGTTCACTAAAGAAGAAATAGACCCCCTGAATAGCTCTATGTCCACTAAAGAACTTGAATTTATACATTGAAATCTGCCCACAATGAAAGCCTGGCCCCAGGAGACATTACTGGTAAATTCTATCAAACATTTAAGGAAGAAATAATACCAAATGTATACAAACACTTCTAGAAAATGGAAGAGAAGAGAATATATTCCAACACATTTTTTTGAGGCTGACATTACCCTGATATTAAACTAAAGACATTTCAAGAAAAGTACAGAACAATATTTCTCACACAGATTTTTTTAAATTTTAATAAAGTATTAGCAAATTAAATTCAGAAATATATAAAAAGGATAATGTATCATGACCACATATAATTTTATCACAGGAATTCAAGTTTGGTTCAATATTCAAAAATCAATCAAAATAATCATATCAGCAGACTAAAAAAGAAAAAATTATAATCACCTCAATAGTTACAGAAAAACATTTGACAAATCCAATATCAAGTCTAGTAAGGATTCTCAGCAAACTAGAAACAGAGGGTAGTTCCTCACTCTGATAAATGCATCTACGAAAACCTACAGTTAACATCATACTTAATCACCAAAGATTGAATACTTCCCTCTAAGACTGGGAACAAGGCAAGGTTGTTTGCTCTCTCCATATCTATTTACATTAGACTGAAGACTTTAAACCCTACAATAAGGCAAGAAAATGAAATAAAAGTTGTGAATATCAAAAAGAAAACTTAATTTGTTTCCATTTGCATATGACATAACAATTTACCTATAAAATCTCAAATAATCTACCAAAAAATATTCAAATTAATCAGTGATTTTTAGCAAGGTCACAAGCTATAAGGTTAATACACAAAAATCCATTATATTTCTGTATTTTAGCAACAAACAATTAATAATTAAAAGTTAAATGTTAAAGTGCCATTTACAATAGCATCAGAAAACATGGAACACTAAGATATTTACAAAATGTGTAATCTACAAAACATTGCTAAAAGAAATTGATTACCTAAATAAATGGAGCAATACACCTTCTTCCTGGATTGAAAAACTCAATAGTGTTAATGTGCCAACTCATCCTAAGTTGATCTATAGATTCCCAGAAAGCTTCTTATACAAATCGACAAGCTAATTATAAAACTTATGGGTAAAAGCAAAGAACCTAGAATAGCCAAAACAATGTTGAAAAGAAGAGAGTTGAATGACTCATGCAATTTCTTTTAAGATTTACTACAAAGGTACTATTTGAAGATTTATCATAAATCAACAGCCAATGTGGTATTTTTGTAAGAGTGGACGTACACAATCAATGAAACAGTATGGAGAGTCCAGAAATAGTCCCGCACATACATGGTCAATTGGTTTTCAACAATGCCAAGGTAATGCAATGGAGAAAGGATATTTTTTCAACAAATACTACTGGAAAAATTAGATATTCATGTGCAAAAAAAAAAAAAAAAAAAGAACTTGACTCTTACTTTGCACCATACATATGTCCACATTATAGCTGTCAAGGAGTGAGAAAGGTCATATATGTATATGTACTCAGATTTCCCTGCAAATAGAAAAGCATTTTCTATGTAACAATACTGGAAAGCCCAAGCCATAAATGTTCACTACATTGTCTTACCTGGTTTTCCTTCATAACCCAGCTGCAAGGTCACTGCATCGAGAAATAACCTAGGGAGATTCTCCTTCTCTTACCTTCCTCCTCTGCACTAATATGGCACCAACATGCCTGTTCTTAAACCGACTTTTTCTTCCAAAGCTTTCACATAGGTGTGTTTGATACAGCAGAAGTAGCGTGACCAATAGTCCCAGTCTGCCTAGAACTGAGGGCCTTCCCTAGATGCAGGACCTTCAGTTTTAAAAGTAGGAAAGCCTCAGGCCGACTAGGACAAAATGGTTCCCCCTCAGCAGAGATATGAGCAATTTACCCACTATATTCAACTGAAAAGCAGCAGCAGCCCCTCTTTCTCCATGACCGCCATCCCCCCGCCCCCCACCACCGATTACTCACGGTTATATACCAGAGCTGGGCCAATCAGACTCCTACTGAATGGAATTTAAACTGAGAGGCAGAAAGCCTCTGGTTTAAAGACAATAATGGGTCTTGGAGATGGAGACCCACATGGATTCAGACCCCGGATAGAATTAGGGGGTTGTATTTGCAGATAAACAGCACTGGAACCTGGTATGCAGAAGGAAGTACATAGATGAACGAGGGGGAGAGAAACAACTCTGGCTACAGACAGTTTTCTGGTTCTAGACCATACTTGCTGTTCTTGTTTTCTTGGAAATTACTTGGAAGAATCCTCCTAAAGGATGTCCTTACTGAAGAGCCTGTCCACCAGCTAGATTGTAGGAGTCTAATGAGCAAAACCCTGGCAACTCTCATAGCAGGAGAACACTACACACAGTAGGTGCTTGCTATATGTGAGTGGAATTAATTACACACGGTGATGGGGAATTGTATGTCAACATGAGTAAGCTATAGTGCCCAGTTGTTTAGGTTTTACTATAAAGTTATTTTATGGCTGTGATTAGCATTTACAGTCAGTTGACTTTCAATAAAGCAGATTACCTTCCACAATGTGGGTGGGCCTCACCCAATCAGTTAAAAGCCTTAAGAGCCAAAAAAAAAAAAAAAAAAAAAGGAGATTTCCCCAAGAAGATGAAATTCTGCCTCCAGACTGTAACTCAGAAATCCTGCTTGAGTTTCCAGGCTGCTGGGTTGTCCTACGGAATTTCAGACTTGAATCACATGAGCCACAATCACATGAGCCAGTTCCTTAAAACAAACTAAAATAATTATGTAAGCAGACACACGTACATCCAATTGGTTCCGTTTCTCTGGAGAACCTGAACTGACATATCTGCTAATGCTAGCTGGTTATAAAGTGATTGAATCAGAACTTCAGAACAGTAAGAAACCAGGAGACACTATGGACCACAAGGTACAGTGCAGATGTCCCGCTCCGTGCTCAGAGCACCAGCTCCTGAGGGCAGTACCCATGCTGAGGATACGGCCCCTCTCAGAGAATCCTGCTAGGAAGTGGCTGCCCCAACAGCTATGCATTCTCTTAACACAGATGCCTTTGTTCTAAGCTGTAAACTTTAATCTTCTGGAACTTCAGTCTTCTGGAAAATTCTTCTAGGACCCCACCAGCACAGGAGGAATGTGCTCTGCTAATGTTTATCAAGTACTGACAACATACCCAGCTTCACTGGGACCATCAGTTCATCTTCCTCACGAATCTGGAATGCAGAACTTATTATCACATCTCCAGTTTATGCAAGAGGAAACTGAGGCTCAGGGAGTCATGAGTATCTTACCAAAGTCAAATTAATAAGTGGGAAACAGCCACAGTTAGAAAGTGGACAGCAAAAATTTGAACCCAGACACTCTTACCATCATACATGCCTCTGGCATAGAGAAGGCAAAGGCCCAGCACTGTGTGGGCACTGGGTCTGCTGCCAATAGTGCCAGGCTGTTTGATGGTGTATTCAGCACTGCCCTTGGTGTGTATGAGCAACACAGACATGGGGCTGGTCACACTAAGCCACCACCATCACTCCTTCCAACCTTGTAACTGTGAAATGCTGCCCTCCTATCCCAGCTCAAGGCCACACTTTCTATGAAGCCTGGATCCTCTCTTGCTAAAACAAAGACAAACCCAAGAAGAGCTCCCACGAGAGCCATGATGCCCCACATCTAGTAGGATTTGGTGTAACTATCACTGAGAAATCCATGACGCCCCACCTCCAACCCCTACTCCCTTGTCTGCAATTCCTTCAATATAGAGACACAGCAGAATCAATGTGCCAGTGAGGAAGCAGACCCTGCTCTCAGTCCTGTTCCTTAAAAGCTCTGAGATCCAAATCACTTAATCTCTAAAATGAGGGAGCTGTACGTATCCTGGGGACAGGGAGAGGACATTCTAAATCTTTAGCATCTTACAGTTTAAGGGTGAGAACCTCACCATGGTGCCCAGAAAAAAAAAGCACACCAGAAAAAAAACACACCATCGAAATAATAGGATAGAAATAAATGATGCCTGCTGGGCATGGTGGCTCACACCTATAATCCCAGCGCTTTGGGATGCCAAGGCAGGTGGATCACCTGAGGTCAGGAGTTCAAGACCAGCCTGGCCAACATGGTGAAACCTTGTCCTATTAAAAATACAAAAAATTAGCCAGGCATGAGAGTGGGCACCTGTAAGTTCAGCTACTCAGGAGGCTGAGACAGGAGAATCGCTTGAATCCAGGAGGTGGAGGTTGTAGTGAGCCAAGATTTTGCCACTGCGCTCCAGCAACAAGACTGAAACTCCATGTTAAAAAAAAAAAAAAGGAAAGGAAAGAAAGGGAAGGGAGGGGAGGGGAGGGGAAGGAAAGCAAACAAGCCTAGGATTATGTAATTCTAACAGGACATGGGATAAACACACATGAAAGTGAACCCAAGGAATTTAGACCTCAACATCTAAGGCAAAATCTGTTTCCAAATGAGAAAACCGTAGGAAGCCTGCTGATTCTTAGGTGAGAAAAACCTGGAAAGCAGTAATGCTAGCCACTCTGAGAGATAGCAGAGGGACAGGTAGACGTCTACAACCTGCTACTTCCATCCGTCTCCTCTGAGCTGCAGTGAGAGCTGGGATCGAGTTACACGGCGTGCCAAGACAAGCAGCTGGTGGCCTTTCTCTGGAGCTTCCCCTGCTGCCCTCCAGGCTGGAGGTGGAAGCAGGGAGGGGCCAGGGTTAGCATCCTGAAATGAGGGGAGAGAAAAGAATCCCAGGGGAGAGACAGGGAGCAGGGCAGCCCAGGTCAGCATCCCCCACCTGGAGCCTTGCAACAGCCCAGGAGAGGCACCTCCCTCCATGCAGAGTCGGGCAAAAGTCAGTCCTATTCCAGCAGTCCCTGGGCTTTTGGCAGCAGCCAGGAGAAGGGAAGGAAAGGGAAACTGCATTGAAACTCAGGCTCCCTACTGGTCCACTGAACACTGACCAGCTGTGTGACCCTGGGCATGAGCCTTTGTTCTCTAACAATGGTCTGAAAGTCTGAATGCCTGGGTACCCCTGCAATTCATACGTGGAAACCCTAGTCCCAATGTAATGGTATTAGGAAGTATGGCCTTTGGGAGGTAATTAGGGCACGAGGTAATTAGGTTAACAGAATGGAACCTTCATAAATGGGATTAATGCCTTTATAAGAAGAGGCCATCCTTTACTCTTTCTCTCCACCATGTAAGGATACAGGAGAAGTCAGCCACTGGCATCCAGGAAGGGGGGTCTCACCAGACCCCTGATCCTGCTGGCTCCCTGACCTCAGACATCCAGAGTCCAGGGATGTGAGAAATGTTTGTCGTTTAAACTACTCAGTGTGCGATAACTTCTTATAGCAGCCTGGACTAAGACACCACCACCCAATGTCCATGTGCCCAAGCTCTTCGGGAACCTGCAGAAACACTGGAAAGGGACAGGCACTCAGTCCCTCTGTGTGTCTCACCCCTCAAAGTGTGAGAGAGAATCTTCTTGCCTGGGTCCTCATTAACATGGCTACTCTTAGACTCTTCTAACTCTTGCTAATCTGATTGCTTTAATTTGCATGGAGCTGGTTTATCAGTGAAGTTGAATGCCTTTTTGCATCTTCATTGTGATTTGAATTTCTCTCCTGTGAATTGCTTGTTCATGTTTTTCTCCATTTTCTATTGGTTGTCTTTTGCTAATTGATTTGGAGCACTTACGTTTTTTAGATACGAATCCTTTGCCTGTTATAAATGTTGCAAATATTTTTCTCCTATTTAAATCCAGCTTCATTCGTTTTTTAAGTTTGGCATTTTTATTAAGATTTTAAAAAGTCATGTTTCTTGTTATTTTTCTTTTTTTTTTCCTTGTTGTGTTTTATTCTAAGAAAGGCTTCACTCTCCCTCAATAGACTCACATATTTTCTTTTACTACTTGGATAATTTTAAGTTTTTCCTTTTTTTATGTCAATCTTTAACCACCTGCAATACATCTTTTTCATCATGGCAGAAGCAGTGCAGAGGAAGCTTCCCTGTGTTGTGGCAGTGAAGGAGACCCAGGCCTCTGAGGTCAAATTCCCCTTTGACTATCACACTGCATTTCAGTAGAAGAAAAGGCTGACTGACTGGCGCCTCCTGTTTCACCTTCCTGTAGGTGGCAGACTTGGTCTTGGGGAAACACTCTGGAAAACAACTGTTTTTACTTAAAACAAGATCAAACCCGAAACATTTCACATGTGAGTCCTAAAACTGTAAACCAGAACTCTTTCATATGTGATTCCTGAAATTGTAAACCGAAACCTTTTCACATGTGAGTCCTAAAACTGTAAACCATAACCCTTTCATAGGTGAGTCCTAAGACTGTAAACCCAAGATTCTTCCAAGTGTAATATCTACAGTATAAGCCTATATAAAGCCAGAATCTTCCTTTGTTAGACGAGCTGAGCTTTGAACCAATTATCGCTCAGGCTCCCGGGCCGAATAAACTTCTTCCTTCTCCATTCAGTGTTCGAGAGATCTGTTTCCCGCAGCAGCTCCTAGTACAGTGGCAGGAAGAACAGGCCTGAGATCAGATTCTAATTCCAACTCCTACTTGCTTTTCAGAGCAGGTTGCTAAACCTCCCTAAGATTGCATTTGCTCAACTAAAATGGAGATAATACCTTATTTCATTGATTCAAAGACACCTATTTTAACATTTCTGAAATCAGGACGTATTTTACAACCACTGGTAAATCATAGTTTAATTTACAGCTTTCTTAGCAGAACATAAAATAATGGTGTGTCTTTCAATCGAGCACTCAGATTTTCTGAAATGCATAGGAGCACATCTTCCAGGTCACTGAGGAGTCACATGAGCGGAGGCCCATAAAGGGCCTAGCACAGGCCTGATAGGCCGTCCATCTGAGGGAGTTCTCCTTCACGTCAAAGAATGCAGCTGCCTTTAGGTCTTGCTCTGCCACCCGACCCATCTTCCTTAGCTTCCAGGGACCCCTTTACCCCTCCTCCCCACCAAAAGCCCTTAGCTGACTAAGGCCGCAAGTTCTTTTTATGTGGACACAGATTACTCAGAGTTGACAGTTAAGGGTTCCATATATCTTCTCCACAGCCACAAAAACCACCCTTATCCCTGGGGATGCCCATGCCTGCCAGGTACCAAGTGCCATCGCCACTGGTGACTATGGGTGACCCCCCCCCACCTGCTCACAGTAGCCTCTGCTCTGGCTCCTGTCACTGCCCACCTGGTAAGCACTGCTGCTAAAGATGGGGAGCAGGGAGCCCTGGTGGCCTTTGCAGATGGAGCTGCCTAAGAACCTCATGGCTAGGCCTAGGGAAGGCAGGAGGGAAGCAAGAGCAACGTGGCGGCTGCGAAGAAACCAGAAACCCTTGGCAGGTGCTGTGCATGCCAGGTGGACTTCAGGCACTTTGTACAGTGGCTCACTCAGTCCCCACAACCGCCACTGGAGGGAGGTGGCTTCAGTAAAGCCCATGCCCGTTACAGATGAAGGGTCTGAGCTCCAGGGGGGTGCTGAGACCACACCTCTGAGGAGCTCACTCATCTGCACAACTGTCTCACCTTTCTGGCTGCCATATGAAGGTAGAACAGGAGCCTGGGGGCCAGAAAGTGAGGCCCCATCAATGTCAAGGCTACAAACCTGGGTGGAGCACCTACTACACAGCAGGGTCATACCAGGTCTCACAGCCTAGGCAGATGGAACAGAAAGGTCTGGCCCCCAGCTCCTCTCTCCATGCCCCAAATGCCAGCAGAACACATGCCAAACACACACACACACACACACACACACACCCCAAGTCCCATCACAGCTCTCAGAGATCCCTAGCCTTTGTTCACTGCCTGGCTCAGGAGGGAGCCCTAGGCTACGCCCAGCCACAGGCTGGGCCACGAGTTACCAGCAGATCACAGCAATTCCCCGTGGGCTCTTCCCACACTCACCATGATGCCTCAACTTTACATCATCCATCTGAAAAGCTTATCAGCATCCCAAGAAGCAAGAGTGACCCTTGATTGGAAAAACTGAATTTCCCCCAATATATCGTAAAAAGTAAATTTGTAAACTACATAAGGGTTGATGATCTGAGACACACAGGAAAGCCCTCACTCCCTAAGTCACCCCCATTGCTGAGGCTCCAGAAAAACTGATGTTGGCTAGGCAGTAATGTGGCTGGTCCCATAGACTAGGGCTAGCGATGGAGCACTCAGGAAGAGGCCAGACTAATTCCAAGGGGATCTGCCAGCAGAACCAGGAAAGGAAGGAAACAAGCATGACCTGGCTCTTAAGTGCTACCTGGTAGCAGAAGCTGTCCCCCTTGTTGAAGAAGCATTTTGAATTCTCCCAAAAAACTATTGGGAAAGAGTTGTTATTCTCATTGCACCAGTGTCTTTCCAAGGCCACCCCAGTGGAATTAGGATGAAAATTGAGTTGGCCTGGATCCATCCACCATGCTATAGGCATTTTGAAAATAGCAACAAGCCAGCCCAAGGGTGAAAAAATGAGACCAGGCACAGTGGCTCACACCTGTAATCTCAGTGCTTTGGGAGGCTAAGGCAGGTGGATTACCTGAGGTCAGGAGTTTGAGACCAGCCTGGGCAACATGGCGAAACCCTGCCTCTACTAAAAATACAGAAATTAGCCGGGCGTGGTGGCATGTACCTTAATTCCAGCTACTCGGGAGGCTGAGGCAGGAGAATTGCTTGAACTCAGGAGGCGGAGGTTTCAGTGACCTGAGATCACACCAGTGCATTCCAGCCTGGGTGGGGTGACAGAGCGAGACTCTGTCTTAAAAAAAAACTGAAAAAGATCTAGGACACTATTTCCCACCTTAGAATCTTCAGAAAATGAGCTAAGCATCCCTTGGGTGGGAAGTCTGGAAGAGTGGCAGGATCTGCTTGGCCTCCAAATACCCCCCAGAGCTACCTACCTATAGGTGGCAGGTGATACGGCATCTCTCTGGGGTCAGGTGGACAGCCCTGTGTCACCCTAAATCTGCTTCTAATGATTTTCTTCTTGCTTGATTTTGGGGCTCCCCTCCAGAAGCGGGCAATATCTCCTTCATCACCTGCTGCCTTAACTAGTACCTCAGACCCACACTCACCCCCAACTTCCCAATTCTCATGGCACAAGAGACTTCTTACTTCTTATCTTTCTGGAAAAATTAGTGTCCTCCACAGACTGTGGACACTGTCCCTCACCCCTAGACACTTCATTTTCTCTCCTTAAACACACATGATCAAGTATTTCCTCCAGAAAATTGTTCCTTGAATATTTGCATGGTGACAAGAAATGTTTTCTTAACAAAAGAAATGGGGCACTAATGGTAAATAAACATCATTAAGAAATAGCAGGGAGGAGATTCTGTCAGTCACCTCCCTAATCCCTCCCTCCCCCTCCCAGCACTGTTCTAGAATCACTGGCCCCAGTGTCCAGGAAAGGGGTCATAAACAACAGCTACAAAGAGCTACAGTCCAGATATCCAGGGCATCCGCTCCCTCAACTTCCCAGTGTTCCTGTGCAGCATTGCTCCCTAGATAATCCAACCAAAAAGCTGTTGGAACTAACAACAACAAAAAAAACTGAAGGAGGTTGAGGAAAATCAGCATGCCAAAATCAACGGTGTCCCGAGAACATATTATGACAGCAAGGATAGGGATGGGGCACAAGGTGGCTTTAAGCAAGAATTTCCCTGGGTGCTTAGTGACTTCAGTGTAATGTGCCGAGAATTCCAACAGTGAAGGGTGCGCTGCTTGATTGGACAAATCACTTGTAAAGTGGGGCAAAGGGAAATAAAGCATTTATCACTGTCCCTCAGAGGGAAAACATGTAGGGAGCAATGAAACCAGTACAAAGTGGAGTTAACATCCAAATAACTATTGTTATTGTGATTTGATTATAAAACCCCAGCATAAGCAAAAAAAATAAATCTTGAGAGATGAAATACATCATGTAAACAAAATCAGCTGAAATCTGATGTGACCATCCTTGATTATACCAACAAAATCACAGGGAAGAATGTAAAAATAGCCTTACGTTTCTCGTCTTCAGTAGATTATGTTTCACTCCTGATAAAGATAATGGGCTAGAATATATTTACAAAAGTAAGTTTTAAAATACTGTATGCTATTTAACATACATTTTCCAAGAGAGTCTCCTAAAACAAAATGGCATCAAAAGGCTGGGGGCAGGTGGCGGGGGAGAAGATACAGGCAAATATACACCAAGTAAATGCAAAGAGAAAAAGCAGCATTGGTCAGGCTAAAACCCAGGTTCAAATCCTAAAACAAGAAATGGAAATTGAATGGGAGGCCAGGTGTGGAATCTCACACCTAAAATCCCAGCACTTTAGGAGGCCAAGGCTGGTGGATTGCTTGAGCCTAGAAGCTTGACAGCAGCCTAGGCAACATCCTGAGACCCTACCTCTACAAAAAACACAAAAATTAGCCATGCATGGTGGCACACGCCTGTAGTCCCAGCTACTCGGGAGGCTAAGGTGGGAGGATCACTTGAACCTGGGAGGCGGAGGTTGCAGTGAGCCGAGATTGCACCACTGCACTCTAGCCTAGAAGACAGAGCGAGACCTTTTCTCAAGAAAAAAAAAAGAAAGAAAGAAAGAAAGAAAAGAAAAGAAAAAATGAAAATAGAATGAGTTATGAGTAAAAGTGAAAAGGTGACAGATGTGTCATTAGTTACACGTATATTATTATACATCAGCCTCTACGACAAATCCCAAAGCACAC
Organism: Cheracebus regulus; assembly: GCA_963574635.1. Lineage (NCBI taxonomy): Eukaryota > Metazoa > Chordata > Mammalia > Primates > Pitheciidae > Cheracebus > Cheracebus regulus. The sequence continues at coordinate 16,894 of CAUYQU010011341.1, forward strand.
ATATATTCTGATTTTTATACTTTTAGTGAGGATTTTCAATTGTGTAGTGGGGTGGAGGGGTCACATTGTACAGCACACAGCCTTTCACTCAAAAAAAGCAATCCTTTAGAATCTGTCTCCCCAGTCAAACCCCTCTATCACAGCATGCATGGAAGCATCCTTAGCCGCTACTCACCCATGTACACCCCAACTCTGCCCCAGGCCTTGTTCTCAAGGCTGGGGTAGAAACTTGAATGATACAAGCAATGTCCATGGTCTCATGTCACTTTCAGGCTAATGAAGGAGATGGATCATAAAAAGGAAACAAACACGTGGAGCAAGAGGAGAGGATGAAGAAAGAAAGGGGAGAAGAGGAGGAGAAAAGAAAGGAGGAGAGAAAGAAGAAGAAGAAAGGGAAGAGGAGAGGGAGGAGAAAAAGAAGCAGAAGAAGAAGAAAGGGGAGAGGAGGAGGAGAGAAAGGAAAAGAAAGAGGAGAGGAGGAGGAGGAGAAGGAAAAGGAGAAGGAGGAAAAGGAGAGGAATAAGAGGAAGAAAGAGAAGGAGAAGGAAGAAAAGGCAAGTTCACAGAGATAGAAAGCAGACCTGTGGTTGCCAGTGTCTGAGCGGAGGAGGGGATGGGGGTGAGCATTCATGGCTCCGGGTTTGTTTTTGAAGTGAGAAAAATGTTCTGGGACTAGACAGTGGTGATAGTAGGACAACATTTTGAATGTACTAAATGTCGCGGAATTACACACTTTAAAATGGCTAAAATGGTACACTTCATGTTATGTGTATTTTACCATCATTTTTAAAGACACTTGCAGACATGGTAAGTGCTAGGAAGAAAAGTAGGCAGGTGTTGAAAGAGAGAGATTGGGATGGGGCTCATTGCAAGTGGGTGGCCAGTGAAGAAGTCAGCATTCGACTGAGAGATGAATGATGACACGGAAGAGCCTCATGAGGATCTGCGGAAAGAGCACTCCACGCAGAGGAACACACATGGTGGAAATTAGGTTGAAGGGATGGGCAGATGCCGGCAAAGGCTTGTGAGTGCCATGAAAGCCACTGGGGCAGGGGGATGCATGAGCTAACTCATGTGTCCAAAGGTCTGTGGCTGCTGTGGGAAAAAACCGTAGGCATGAGCTTGAGGATGGGTGGGCAGGGGCTGCACTGAGATCAGGGCCACCATGGGAATGTCTGCAGGCGGGTGCCGGGGTCCAGGCAGGGCTGGCGTGCAAGGTCGGGACTTCCATGCCTGGAAATAGGACACACTGAGGTCAGGAGGGCCCAGGCCCAGCAGGCAAGGTTGCTGTGGTTACTGGATGGGCCCCAGGAAACAGGAAAGCTGGATGCCTAGTGAGAAAGACGGTGTCACATAGCTTCCATGAGGGCAGTAAAAGTGACTTGATGCTGAGAAATAGAGTGCTAAAGAGGGTGACCCCCTCAGGCCCCAGGTCAGGGCTGCATCTGGGAGCACATCCTGAGCTCAGCTATGGAGAATGGAGCCCCTGTGGGGCTCAGAGCACTCCACTGGCTGGAATGAGGGCAGGCCAGTGAGCAGGCACAGGAGGGCTGGCTGCCTGGTAGGAAACCCAAAGGAAAGAAGCAGCTTCCTGAGTGGGCAGGCTGGATTCACAAACAGGAGAGTGGGAAGAGCAGGAGGGAAAGACGTCTGGCTCTCAGGCAAAAGTATCCAGATGGATGAAAAGGTGGTCACAGAGGAACCAATTTAACAGTGACAGAAACTGTCAATCAAGATAAAACTGACGGGGCCAGGCACAGTGATTCACGCCTGTAATCCTAGCACTTTGGGAGGCTGAGGTGGACAGACGACCTGAGGTCAAGAGTTCAAAACCAGCCTGGCCAACATGATGAAACCATGTCTCTATTAAACACAAAAATTAGCTGGGCATGGTGTGGATGCCTGTAATCCCAGCTACTTGGGAGGCTGAGGCAGGAGAATCACTTGAACCCAGGAGGCAGAGGTTGCAGTGAGCCAAGATGGCACCACTGCACTCCAGCCTGGCAACAGAGCGAGACTCAGACTCAAGAAAAAAAGAAAGAAAAGAACAAAGAAGAAGAAAAAAGAAATGCCACATGCTCAGAGGAGTGATGTGTCCAGCGTGCCCTCACCTCCTCTCCTTCCTACCTTTCACAGTCTACCCTAAGCTTTCACCCCAGCTTACTTCTGCGGGTTCCAAATGTGGGTCCCAGAATCAAGAAAACCTCCGAGGTTCTGTAAACGAGAATTGTCCACATCACCAGTGTTTACTTGCACTCTCACCAGGCACAACTCCATGGCTGTGAGGTTCTCAGGCACACTTTCTCCTGCCTGCCTGTCTGTAGGGCCACAGAGAGTGTGACTTGAGTCCAAGGGATGGCAAAGCCAGGCTTGCCAGGAGCAAGGAATGTTCCCAGGAAAGAAGGGAGAGGGGAGGCTTTAGAGCACAGGCAGGACTGGGAACGAGGGCCTGGAGGAGGCTCAGTGTCACTCTAGGCTGACCAGGACTCAGCCAAGTCATGCTCAGGGATCCCAAGGGGCGGGCCAGCACACAGTTCAGCAGAGGCACAGCAGGTGCTTCCTTCAGAACAAACGCGTGGGGAGGGGACCAGGAAAGAGGATGCCTGTCAGTGAGACAGGAATCGCACTGGCTGGTCACGGGAGCATGGAAAACCCCAAACAACAGCTAAAACAAGAACAAGGCAAAGAAACAACATAACAGAAAACCCGAAGGAAGAGAGCAAAAACAGCCGAAATCCCATTCAGGGTGACTTGTCCATGGCTCTTCTGGGCAAACCCAAAGAAGGAAGAAAGGGGACCATAATCCAGGGGGCTCCCTGAAATCTCCTCTTCTTCCGGAATGCCTAATAATTATTCCATCCTCTAATTAAAGAAACACCCATAAAATTAGAAACCCAGACTCTGCAGAGCATGAAACGTTCTGATGAGCATGCCCGCACTTCTCTCTCAAGTGTGTACTTTCGTGTCTCACTAACAGTTTCTTGCCTTTCATATCATCCTGACTCATTTCCGAGTTCTTTCTCAAGACAGTGTCAAGAGCCTGGACACTAGCTGGGGCTGGGGTCTCACCAGCATCTGGAGAACCTCCTGAGTCCTCTGGTAACATCAAGGGAAAGAAGAGAAGATCCCTCCGCAGGGGCATCCCTGCACACTCCCCGCCCTGTGTGTCCCTGCACACTCCCCACCCTGGGACACGGCACGGCTGCTTTGCACCAAGCCTCACCCTTAGCACTCAAGTCGGCTGTGCTCCCTATGATCTGTCTACCCACTGTCTCCAGGACAAGCACTGACCCAATCACCAAAGCCAGCACATAGTAATGCTGGAAAGTGAATAGATTAGTGAGTGAGTGAACAAATGAATGTGTGCACAGCTCACTTGTTTAATTGGAGTCCTGAGGTTGGAAGTGAATGAATGGAAAAAAAAAAATCAGTCACCAGACCCCAGCTCCAAGTCATGAGATGTAGTAGCTGGGTGACTTGGATGTAGTGCATCACTTCTCTGAGCCTCACCTTCCTTATCTGAAGGTGGCCCTGCCACGCTGCAGGGATATGGGAGCAGCAAGGGCTGGGTAGGCACCCAGTCAACATAAAGCTCATGGGCTGTTGCACCCTTCATCACAACCCCAGGACTTGAAGCAGATCCTGTACATCCTGGACCCTCCAGCCGAAAGCTCTTCAGGCTCCTGGGCAGGGCTGGCCCTCAGGCTCCCCAGTGGCCTGCCCAGAGAGTTCCAAAAACCAGGACCGATGCAAAGAGCCGAGATCCGAGCAAGATCCTGACCTGGGATACACACATTCCTCAGCGTGCTTCTCCACTTTTCCATTCTTTATAAATCAGAAGATTACTTATTAGAGAAAGGGTCTTCTGCACCAGAAACTCAAATGAGTTTAACGTATAATTTATACAGGAAAATGTAGACGTCAATGTGTGACAAATCTCCGTATAAATATTTTTCCAGTTAAATTTTGAGGCATCTGACTCCCTCCCAGAAGAGTCATCACGCAGGCAATGCGAGTTCCCAGGGCTCAGGCCAGGTGGGGCTGGCAAGGCAGTTTGTCACTTCACCAGCTAGTGACGCAGCTGCCAGCTCAGCCCAGCCTGGAAGTCCCAACCTCGGCACCAGCCACCTACAGCCAAGTCACAGCTCTGCCCCAACCTCCCCGGCAGGGTCCTGCTGTGTCTTGTTCAAAACAAGGATTTAATACTGTGTGCCAGCGCTGTGCTGGGCCCAGGGGAGGAAGGCAGAGTAGAGTAAGGCCTCAGGTGCCAGTGCCTTTGAGTCCATCGGAGAGCCAAGCAAGCAGATGAGGAATGACAATGACAGAGTGGCAAGTGCCAGGACAGGGGTGGGTCCTATGTGCCAGGCAGCCACAGAGGAGCAAGCACTGCCCTATGCAAGGGCATCCCTGAACGTTCCAGGGCAGGGGGCCAGTCCTGATGGAATCTGTCAGGTGGATGAAGGCGGAAGGACATTTCCAACAGCAAGAGCCACTCACATGAAGACCAGAGGCAAGAGTAAGCATGTCCAGGTGGTGCGAGTGTGACCTGTGGCACCTGGTGGGGACTGGCCAGCAGTGAGCCTGGCATGGAGAAGGGCCACATCACCAAGGAGCCTGTGTGCTCAGCCCTGAAACAGGACTTTGTCCTGGATTGAAAACTTCAAAGGGAGAAGGCATGTAAGCCTTGAGAACTGTAAAGTGCATGCAGCATCCCCAGCAGGATTGAGTTCTGTGCCAATCCAAGCCTCAGCAGCCAGCCAGCTTCTGGCCCAGGGGTCCAGAATGACCTCCTTCACCCACAGGTGTACCAGTCCACAGGACTGACTGGCACATGACTTTGCATACAAAACACCTGAAATGTAGGCTCTCATCTGCAGTAGCTACAACCACTTGGGGCTGGTCATTCATTGTATGGGACATTCCCTGATGCCCTCTCTCCGGATGCCCAGTGGAACTCCAGGCACAACCCACAGCATCCTCCCGTCAGAGGATCTGGAGGAAAAGGCACAATTCACAGGAAGGGGCCCTAGCCGAGAACTGCTGTGCCACACATGCCACGGAGAGAAGAACTGCCTGTCTATACCACACCCTGGTCCAGATCCAATGGCAAGGGTCACACATATGCCCTTGTTCACCCTGCCATTGCCACCCACATCAGAGCACAATCTGAAGTCTCAATGGTGTCTTCCCAGGACTTGGGCCTTCCATAACAAGACAAAGCAAGTCCCAACTCCCCCACCCCAGTAGGGCCCCTGGACACCTCTGCAGCAGCCTCGAAGCCCTAAAGTACTGGTCAAAAGGCAAAAGCCCAGGCTCATGGGACCCGATGCCCACAGAACAAGCGTTTCAAGCTCCCAGCCCTCATCACCCCAGTGCCCATCTTGAAGAAGAGCACAGCCTGGCCCTGCTGATTTTTCTACCTCCTGGGGGACTGGCGGGCCACCCCTCCATGACTCCCAGCCACGTACCTCGCTTGGTCTTTGGAGGCCTGAGACCCTCGTCCCGGGCCAGGGCCTCCCAAGTCTCCCGCTCCCTCCAGCGCCTCAGCTGCTCTTCCCGCATTTTGTAGAAAAGGATGTGCTTCTGCACTTCGCTGAGCTCGGCGAGGAGCTCGGGGTCGATGTACATGTCGTGTAGGATCTGCTGCAGCATGATACTGCCTGGGATGCACGCACTGGAAGGGCAGCCGGTCAAAGAAGCAGGGCCAGGCAGAACAACTGAAGGGCGGCTCTCCACTCCTCAATCCGGGACCACTCTCGGTGACCCTGCTCTATGCAGCATCGTCAGTTGGCCTCAGCTTGCAGCCAGCGACAGACTCATCTCCTCTACCCAGGACAGTTAAAGAGGCCAGGCAACAGGAACCAAAGGGGCAGCTGGGACTCTGCAAGGAGGAGTAGCCACCAGGAGCAATCTAGTCCTTTTGCTGGGTCACTAAGCACAGCATCCCAGCAGAGCTCATGTCTTGGCCCCACCTGGGATTCTGGGACAATGAGGAGGGCCCAAGCCTCCAGCTCAGCCAGCTAATATCCAGTCCCAGCCCTGCCTGGGCCAGTAGGTGTCAAGTGATCTGTTAGTGGAAGGTAACAATGACACCAGCTGTATCGATGACACTGCCCCGGCCAGCTGGGAACCGATCTCTCCTCTGCAGAGGAGAAGAAGGACACAGCTTTGCCTACTAAATTCCATGTCTTTTCAGCCAATTTCAAGCAGAGCCCCTCAGCCCCCTCAGCTCCTCTCTCTCTGCCAGCTCCTTTGTTGCCAATTTTCTTCTTTTCTTTCTTCTTTTCCAGAATGTTTGGCATTCTGAGGTGATGCGTTTAAAACCTTGCCTTAGGAGAAGAAAGATTTTTCCTCCTATCTGTATTATAGCCAAGAAAGAAAACAAAATGGAATCAGTAGAGACAACTGCAAGGGATTTTATCGTGGAATTTCAGGACAGAAAGGAAGCAGACATCCTTTCCATTTGGCCTATAATGAGATCCTACAGCCATGCATGTCCTGACAGGTAAACCCTCCAGGGGCCAATTTTAATGGCTGTTGTTAATCTTGTTGTTTGTTGCAGATGTCTGAAGTTGACCAAAAAGAAAGAAGATGAACCTGGCTCTTCTCCGTGCCCTGATCAGAAGCACGCTGGAAGGGCAGGATGTTGCCTTCTGCCAGGAGGAAACCCACCTGCTCATATTTAGGGTGAAAGCTCTCCCTAAATATGTGTTCAGAGCTAATCACAGATGCTTTTTATTGGGACAAGGATATTGAAGCTCAGAGAAAGTAAGTGGCTTGCCTATGGCTACCTAATGGACAAGTCACCGTATTGGGACTCCCCCGTTTTGAAATTTGACATCCACCAGCAACTATGAATCTGTTCATTGTTTGAAAACATAACCCGACCGGGGAAAACAAATGAACCAACAGGATTTGGCACTGTGGCTTGGCTGGATTGGTGACCTTCCTGTCTCCTTCCCTGCCCATGAGGGTGGAAGGTGGATCAGGTACCCAAGAGGGATGGAAATGGGGTGGAGAGTCGGGTTCTTCCCCCTGGGCAAGGTTAACACAACAGGAAGACGGACTAGGCAGGTTCAGATGAGCTGTTAAGCCCACAGGGTCGAAGCTCCTGCTCAACTGGGCAATGTCCAGGTCACAGGAAGGGAGTCAGGCGCCCCACCCAGGTCCAGCTGGCTGGTCCCAGTGTGACCCAGACCTTCTTGGAGCCTGCACAGAACTCGCCTGTCCCCTGCAGAGATGTGATCCCGGACTCCCATCTGCCGGCCACTCTTCTCCCACCTCAGGCCTTGCACCAACTCCCCTGCGGGAGTCTTGGCTCCCCACAGTTGCTGAGACCCGGGGTCTTCCCCAGTCTCCACCCAGCTTTTCTCTTTCTTGCCCTCACTGTGGCTGGTGGGGGACTCCCGACTCCAGAGAGGAGATAAGGGGAGGAAGGCCGGAGGGGGGGCGGGGGGGGCGGGGGGGGGAGGTCTGGGCTCTTGTGGCAGCTTCTTTCTGTCTTTGCCCGGCCGCCGGATGCCTACGACCACAAGAGGGCATGGGGCAGAGACAAGCTGTAGAAAGCAGCAGGAATGGGCCGGCTGGAGGCGCGGATGGCGATGGCGCCACCCTGGAGGACCCTGGGGAGGGTGGCAGGCGGTCGGACCAGAATGACCCCCGCTAGCGCCCACTTGGTGCGACCAAGGGGCTCGCGCTGGGGGCGGGGTGCTCCCCGGCACACCCAGGTCAGTGGGGCAGGAAGCCAAGACACTCCGAATCGCGGGGACGTGAGCGTGACCCGGCCGCGGATGGCAGCCCGGGAGCGAGCAGGGTCCGGTTTCTGGAGAGACGCGCTTCGGCGCCCGCGCGCCTGTCCATTCTCCTGGGCGGCGGCGGCGCTCGGCCCGGCTTGGGGCGCCCCCTGGCGGCCGCACGGGGAGACACTCGGCTGGGCAACCTGGGTGAGCGGAGTCCGGGCGGAGGAGCAGGTGTCGCGCCCAAGAGCGGCGTCCGCGGCTGGAAATCAGGCAGGGGAGCCACGGAGTATTCACACAGGTTTTTTGCCGCCTTTCAGCTGGTTTATTTTGCTTTCATGTTTCACCGGCCCATGTGGCATGTTTAATGCTGCACGTGAACGCAGTTTCTTCCGGGCCTGGGAGGCACATGCACGCAACGCTGTTGTGCAAGTGACTGGAAAGTACCTGAATGTCCCTCCGTGGGAGTGGGTTGCCCAACGTGGAGTTCTGCTCCTGTCACCGTGAGGTCGACTGTCTGTTTTGGCGAGGGAAGCGGCCACCGTTGATAAAATGAAAAGACACCATGTGGAATACTATGCACAGGGTAATCCATTTTTCAAAATTCTGTAGGTTCAGTTACTTCTGTGGAGACAAAGGGAAAAATATGGAAGATCACACACCTAATTGTTTAGCATTGCTTCTTAGCTTCTTGGAATGGAGGGAAATAAGACACTTTGGACAACTCTGTGTTGTTTTACACAATGAGTAGGGTATATTTACATAATTCCGATGACTGAACTATAATGCATTTCAAAAGAAGAATGAACTTCTGGGGGCTCAGCATCTATGGAGCAGGGACTCACCCCAGAGAGGGACCTGCAGGCAAACCAGGCCTCCCTATGCCAGGAAGACTGGGAAGTGGCAATGGAGAAACCACCCATGTCCCCTGGGGTTCCTAAACTGAGGAGAGCTTTGGGGGATCTCTTAGAAGCAGCTCTGGCACTAGTGTGGAGAGGGCACAGGGAGAGCAGGAGGCAAGGGGAACAGCCAGTGGACTCTGGCCGAAGTCCAGGAGAAGGTGACAGGGACTGAGTCAGCCTTGCCAGTGGGAGCCAAGGAGGGCAGAAATGGGGGTCCTAGAGATTCCTATAGGCACTCTGCTTCCACATAAAATCCTTTCAAAGCTGAAGTCCATATGACCAGTGATGGCCAGACAGCTCCATCATCTCAGCATGGCTGAGCCTGGCATAGCTACCACATAAGCAGGTGAGTTCTGGAGTAGTTTCTGCCTTGTCTCCACTGAAAAATCATGGGTGTCAAAATCAATAGCATCTCCTATATGAGTGTAACAACTACTTAGAAAATACCATGTGAAAAAAAATCCTTTCGTAATAGGAACAAGACATATGAAACACTTGGAATGAATTTAACAGTGTGGGGACCTATATTGAAGAAAGTAAAAATCTTTGCTAAGAGCATACCTAGAATTTAATTAAGTTTAACAGAATTGAGTTCATAAAGGAACACACCACATTGACACTCAGAAAGACCCCATATTGTAAAATGTACCATTCATCTGTGCGTTAGCCAGTCTCCAAGATGGCTCCAATGATGCTCTCCTCCTGGAACTCACACCATTGCATAGTCACGCTCACATGTATTAGAGTTGGTTTGAATGACCAATCGAATATGCCAGAAATGACATGTGCTAACAGATAATTACTGTTGCACACTCTCTCTGATAACTCACTGTGGGGGAAATCATATTGAGAGAGCCACGTGGAGAACTGAAGCCTCCCACCACCAGCGGTCATGGAGTGAGGCTGGAAGGGATCCTCCAGCCCTGGCCAGCAGCTTCACTGCAGCCTCGTGAGACACTCAGGGCCACAGTCACCCAACTAAGCTGCTCCTAGATTCCTGACCCTCAGAAGGGTATGAGATATGTATGTGCTGCTTTGAGGTGTGAAACTTTGGAGTATTATGCAGCAAAATGTAACACAATATGTATTATGAGTATTACATAATACTCAAAATGTAACTCAATATGTATTATGAGTAATACATAATACTCAAAATGTAACTCAATAAGTATTAGGCAGCAAGATGTGACTCAAGTTAATGTATACATTGAATATCATTTCAAGCCAAAACTGAAAGGAAATTGGGAATAGAGAGAGACTTGATAAAATGATTCCCAAGTTAACCAAAAGAATGAACAGATGAGAAACAGCCTTGATAGTATCAAGGAATGGTGAATTCTATATTGTGCCACTATTCAAATTTATAAAATTAAACATTTCAGTTCTGATACAAGGTAGGTTGAACCAAAAAAGAGCTCTCCTAGATCATTATTATATGATCAAAATGGCAGCTCAAAGTAGTGCAAAGAAGATGAAAACGCAGTCAATGAAGCTGTGACAATCTGCTAGATCCTCACCTGTGATGCTACCAGCACACCCTTCAGCAGTCATGTCCTCTGGGGGTTCTGTGCATATATTAGAATAATTACTGCAACATCCATCATCACACTGAAAAGTTCAGAGTAACTGATGTGTTCAATAAAAGGGGTTTAGATGGTAAACAAGAGCACATCTGTAGGACAAAATGTAATACAGCCACTAGAATTGATGGTGAGCGGTGTATTGGAGTGGAGGGTGCTCGTGATGTGTTCATTGGTAAGGGGGAAGGCAGGTTTAAAATATTATGTGTCGTATGGTCCTGGTTTTACAAATCTGCATCAGGAAAAAGAATCATTTCACTCCCACTGCTTTCTAAGGAGAGTAAATAAGTTCTATTAAAAGGAAGAGCCCCTGATCTGGGCAGCTTGCTAGGTTTGGAGGTGAAGCTGTGGGCACTGAGCTGAGCTCCTCCACCTAACACAGACCAGGAAATTGGGGTTTCTGAGCTGCAGAGACAACAGAGGAAGAAGAGGAGGAGGTGCCATACAACCCAAGGTTGTGGCCCCAAATCTCATCAAAACTCATGCTGTGAGATGTTTTTATTATTTTTCTTAATGTGAATTGTATCTAATTCTGCCAGAATAGAGGCAGGGCTCAACAGAGGTCCCTAAAGGACACAGAAGTTGGGGACACATGGGCTGCCAGGAACATGGGTCCATGGAAACTGGCAGAAATCATGGGGAGGGCTTGAGATTTTCCTTACCATGGGATTGGTGGCATGTAAGTATGTCTAACAAACAAGGACACCCATGCTGACATTGTAAACAACTGTACACACACACACACATTTATGATTACAACAGCAGAGCCCAGGCTGGCAGCCAACCAGACCTGTGTCACCCAACTGCACCCAACTTGCCAGCCCAGAGCTCCCAGGGAAGTTCTCCCTGCCCCGACTCCCTTACTTCCTCTGTGCCTGGGTAACCGCTGGGGGTAACCAGCAGGGTACACCACAGGGCTTTGGTCCACATTAGACAGACAAGTGTGCATGAGCCAGCCAGGTGCACAGCAGATGACAGTGTAAGTTCTGACCCACTAACTTGGTGAGTCAAAGTAATACTGAGGGGAGTGGGCTATGGTGGCTGATTCTGTTTGCCATAGTGAGCTTCTCCATACTTCAGGTTTAAAAGAAAAATCTTGGCCAGGAGTGATGGCTAACACCTATGATCCCAGCACTTTGGGAGGCTGAGGCGGGTGGGAGGTCAGGGGTTCGAGAACAGCCTGGCCAATATAGTGAAACTCTGTCTCTACTAAAAGTACAAAAAATTGCCAGATGTGGTGGTGCACACCTGTGGTCCCAGCTACTCAGGAGGCTTGAACCCAGAGGTGGAGGTTGCAGTGAGCCGAGATTGGCCCACTGCAGTCCAGCCTGGAGGACAGAGTGAGAATTTGTCTAAAAGAAAATAAAAAGTCTTGAGTGCTGGACAGGCCTGTGACTCAGGTCTTGGGAATGATATACAAGAGAGAAATACACTGATTTTCTGTGACAGTTGCTAACTCGGGGCTGCTGGCACTCGTGTTTCCCTGCAGGGGAAAGGTCTGAGAGCCTCCAGCGTGTAGAGAGAGGCAGAAATGCCGACAGGGAGGAAGCAGGCTGGCGGTGGTGAGCCTTCTTCCAGCCACCACAGCCCTGGTTCCTCTCAGCCTGTGACCCTCCCACATCCTTTCCATCTATGAGAGCCTGTAAACCCCCTTTTGCTTAAGCTTGTTTTAGTTAAAGTTTTAAACAATTGCCACCCGTGTGTCCTGACCACCCCAGTGGTTTGAGTGTTTCTCTACTTCTCTTGCCTAGGATGCTGCGGAGATTGGCAGGCCAGGAGACTGAGGAAGTGAGGACCCTGGGCCACAGCATCCCTGAGGGCCCTTCCTGAAGTCTGCTTCCCACAGGAAGTCCTCCCAGGGCCCTGAATCCGCCCTCCACCTCCTGATTGGACGTCGGCTCATTAGAGATGCGGGGCTCCGGCCCCGCTTGCGCTGCCTCCCTGCGGGAAGTTGCTGACAGTGAAGGAAAGGTCGGTGAGTCCTGCTAATTAGAAAACACTTTGCCCCATCCGATTTCCCCTGGAACAAGGTCACTTAGCATTCGTGCAACAGATTAAGTCTCAGCCCAGGACTGACTCTTTTTAACTCAGAGGGCAGGAGGGAACCTGAGAGGCACACCCTAGATGGCAAACTGGCTCACGCTGTGGACAACCTCCCACGAGGTGCCCCTGGGTCTCCTGGTACCTATTAAAGACCACAGAGCCTGCCAGCCCTGCCTCCTGCCTCCCTCACTGCAGACGAGTCCATCCACACCACAGGCCCTGCCCACCAAGCTTGAGACCACTCAGACCCGGAGCAAGGAGAAGCAGGGTCCTTGCACTGCAGGTGGCTGGGAACTGGAGTGAGCCAGACTCCCCCAGGCCAGGGGATCCTGGTGCGCCCAATCCCTGTTCCCTCCCCAGTGGAAAACCAGGGTCAAATTGAAAACCTTTCATCCATGCCTTCTGTGTGGCAGCAAGCACTGTGTCGGGGGCTTTCTTTTGTATCTCATTCAATTCTTAGAACAGTGTTGTGAGGAAGGTCATTTTATTATCTCAAGTTCATATTTGAGGAAAGTGAAGCACAAGTTCACACAGATGCTAATGATGGATCCAGGACTTAAACCCAGGTCTCACGGAACCCTGGCTAGCCCCTCCCCTCCCACCCCATTCCTCCTGCCCAGGCTCTAATTGTCAGCTGGACAGTCCTTCCAGGGTCACACTGCTACAGACCCGAGAGCTGCTGCTCAGCCTATCCCTCCCCAGTGACCAAATCTGGAGGGCACTGAAGGAATTTGTGTGCTGTCTGTCCCTCAATCTGGACACAGAGCATGCATATATCTGGTCCTGTGGAGCTCACACCTCTGCCCAATGTGACAAGGAGCCCACCATCTCCAGGCTGCCCTGTGGAACAGAAAGAAGGTTGAGCAGAGGCTGTGAACCAGGCAAATCCCACCCACAGCAGACTGGGCCCTAAGTTCCCTACAAAGAGAGATTTAGAAAGCCAGGAAATCCAGTGCCAAGGTTCGCTTCCCTAAACCATGGGACCCGGGGCACAGACCACCGCCGTCTTCCAATATTTGGCCTATTTCTCCTACACACATAGCTAGACCTTTGTGTCATTTCAGGTGGCTTGTGAGTTCTGGCCGGCAGAATGTGAGCACAAGCAGGGTACTGTGCCCCAGATCCTCCCTCCCTGATCCTCACCTTTTCCCCAACCACCAGCTGACTAGAGATGCCTCCAACAGCTACAGGAGGGTAGAGCCACAACATGAAAGGAGGCTGGGTCCATGAAAGACTGTGTGGAGCAGAGAATTCTCCACCCTAGCTCCCAACAACTACCGGAGACAATGTCTTAGTCTGGCAATTTCTTAGTCTGAGTCTGTTTCCTCTGATGTAAAATGGGAAAAAAGGTGTTCGTTCACTCCCCCACCCGATCAGCCTGGCAGTTTTGTGCCCACAGTAGGTTTTCTATGAGGATTATGACACAAGCAAAAAATAAACATTTTTCAAAGGCACCCAAGTATAGGTGGTGTTTGTTACAGTGGTCAGTCTATTCTGGCTCTATCCTTCTGTAATCACCCAAGGGCTGGTTAAAACATTTTGTTAGGCCCCATCCCAGAGTTTCTGATCCCATAGACCCGAAAGAAGGGGCACAGAATTTGCATTTATTTATTTGATTGATCGATTGATTGAGACAGAGTTTCACTCTTGTGGCCCAGGCTGTAGTGCAGTGGTGCAATCTTGGCTCACTGCAACCTCTGCCTCCTGGGTTCAAGCAATTCTCCTGGTCAGCCTCCCGAGTAGCTGGGATTAGAGGCACCCACCACCATGCCTGGCTCATTTTTTTGTATTTTCAGTAGAGATAGAGTTTCACCAAGATGGCCAGGGTGGTCGTGAACTCCTGACCTCAGGCGATCCACCCACCTTGGTCTCCCAAAGTGCTGTTATTACAGATGTGAGCCACTGAGCCTGGCCTGAATTTGCATTTTTAACAAGTGCTGGGGGTGACACTGCAGCTGCTGCTGGCCTGGGAAACCACTGCCCTAGCACATAGCTGCAGTGTGGGAGTTACTATCCCATTTTGCTGAGGAAATGGTACCCAGTCCCTGGCCGTCATGGGCACTGTGCTGCCTTCCTGCTGTGCCTCACCAGTGCCTGCTCATGTAGTTGCTCACTGATTGTGGCCTGCAAGTGAGTGTCATTAGAGGGAGGGAGAAGAGTTCCTACAGTGGAAACCCTGGGCTGTAAGCCCAGCTCTGCCATCTCCCATCTGTCAAGCAGCAGGCAAGCTCCTTAGTCTGAGTCTGTTTCCTCTGATATAAAATGGGGAAAAGGGTGTTTGTGCACTCCCCCAACCCCATCAGCCTAGCAGCTCTGTGCCCACAGTAGGTTTTCTATGGGACCTCTGTCTGATGCCCTTGAGTGACAGAGGACTTCTGGCCCTAGATGCCCCAATCCTACACCCTGACAGCCACAGTGAATACTCACCTGTCTCACCGCCTCCAAGGCAGCTGACACCTTTCCTAGTACAAGCTTGCAGCGGAGAAAGGGGATTTGTACAGGAAAAAAAAAAGACTAAGGCTACAATCACAAATTTTAAATGCACACCTTTGCCAGTTATGAAAATTGTGTGGCAAAGAGAAAGGAGTGGAGAGTTTACCAGCCAAGGGCTGGAGGACCCCAACACCCCAGGTTCTTAGAACATTCATTGCAGGTTTTCTTTTATACTACCAAAGTCCTCCCACCCCATCCTCCACCAACACAGTTTCCAGGAATCATTGAGATTCACAGATAAGGGAAGTAAGCACAATTCAGAACACACTTATGTTGAAAAGAGATTCAAATGCACACCACACGTTACAAACAAGGCGAGTCCCAGGAATCATTCAGGAGAAAAAGGCAGAATGACACTGAAATCTATCATGATGGTTATCCCCGGGAGTAAAGCCTTAAAGATACCCTTGTCAGATGAGACTTTTAGAATAGGTGACCTGACATTCTGTTGACGGAGAAGAGCTGATGTCATCCTCAGAGCCCAGGTGATAAACACATTCCTGGATTTGGCCACAGGGTGGATGGTGGTGCCCTCAGCTGAGATGGGAAGAGAGAGCAGGGCAGTTCTGGGTGTGGGTGGAATTGAGGGTTGAAGGAAGAGAAGCAAAGTTCAGCAGTTTTGGATGCAGCAACTGAGGTGTCCGCGTGAGGGGATGGGGAGGCAGATCTAACAAGGGTTTGAGGACACTCAGGCTCTCTGGGTGGCAGACAGGGCCTGAGTGATCCATTTACTACTGAGAGGACAGTGAGTAGCCCCGGGCTGACTCCCACAGTGGCTGGCCCTTACCTAGGGCACCTGGCAGATGCTCTATTCCTCAGGTTTCACTTTTCACCGTGAGATATTGGCTTCTTTAAATTTCTGCCTGGGTCCTATTTTAAAAGTGGCTCTGCCAGATGGACAAGAGGTGGAAGGAAATTTGGAATGAGCAAAAGAGATTCTGGTTGTCTTTAGTAGAAAACTATGCATTGGGGCTGGGCGTGGTGGCTCACTCCTGTAATCCCAACACCTTGGGAGGCCGAGGCAGGCAGATCACCTGAGGTCAGGAGTTCAAGACCATCCTGGCCAACATGGTGAAATGCTTTATCTACTAAAAATACAATAATTAGCCAGGCCTGGTGGTATGCACCTGTAATCCCAGCTACTTAGGAGGCTGAGGCACGAGAATCACTGGAACCTGGGAGGCAGAGGTTGCAGTGAGCCACGATTGCACCACTGCATTCCAGCCTGGGTGATAAGAGTGAAACTCCCATCTCCAAAGAAAAAAAAAACAAAGAAAACTATGCATTGCTTAGGGCATACCCTTCCAGTTATCTGATTCTAGACTTTCATTGCCTTTGAGCTGTTTTTACAACGAAGTTCTAGAGTTAATGCAAAATAATTTTTGTCTATGGATGTGCATATAATATATACGGATGAGATTCAATTGACCTTTCTCCTCCCAAAAAAAAAAACCCCAGCCAGTTTCAACATTCCTTTACTCCATATAGATTTATGGTTCATTGTGATTTCTCTTTTGAACTGGCTGTTAATCTTAGCAGCATTCTCAATTATTGAGTTAAATAAAATCTTAGACATGTGTACATGTAATATTTATGAGTCATGTCTTTTTTTAAAAAAATTATCTTTAACAGCGGGCACGGGAAGGACCACTACATCTCAGAGATGGAAAGGCTTGCTGTAGTCCATGCAGCACAAAGCCCATTCCCAGCCATATCATCCCAAGGGTGTAGCCTGGGCTTGCATACCCCCAAGGACAGGGTGCTCAGTCCCTCCTAGAGGCCACTTCACGTCTTCCCATATCAGATCACAGCTATGACTTTTAAAACAACAATGAGTACAAATCTAAAACTAGAAGGAAACACTATGGTCCTACCTGACAGCCAAGTGCTTGGGCCTAAAGCAGCATCTACACACGCGGCCTGCAACCCTGGGTTCCGTGCAAAGGCAGTGTGGCTGAAATGGCTGCGGGTGGAGTGAGAAGAGAGGAAAACAAGCTCATGGTGACACTCCACTGCCTCAGAACAAAACCCTGGCTTTTCCTGACCTTCCAGCAGTCCATGTGTATTTTCAAATATCAGGTTTTTCTCAGGGCACCAGGGCAAGGCAAGCAAGGCCCATACATGCTAGTCTCACACAGGTTCTGTAGCACCGGCCCCAGGTTCCCAGCCCTGCTGAGCTGTCCTCAGAGACGGACACCCTTCCTCATGGGAGGCACAGAGGGGCACCCAGCATCCTCCAGGAGTGAGATGAGGACTGGGGTTGCTGCCAGCTATCCCCATTGCGCTTCTGTGGATGGGTGTGACAGTTGTGTGGAGGGTTTTGCTCTTACAAGGGCTTATAGAAACAACTGTACAGTGTTTTGTTATTGGAATTACTTCTTACAATGTTTTTAGAGGAGTTCTCCAGGGAGGTGGGCCCACATTTTAATGAGTAGGTGCTCAGGGCTGGGGTGTGCCTGCGCTGCCTGACCCTTGCTGGTGTGTGTGGGTGGGGTGACAAATCCTACCCCTGTGAGGTTGTTTCAAGGATGAAATGAGTTGAGATGGGTAAAGCATCTTAACAAAGATCCAGATGATCTAGTGTGCATCTCCTGAATTATTGCTAACATAATTTTAATGACTGCCAGTCCCTACAAGAGAGCTGCCTGGGTCACAAGTGAGAAAGCTCAAGCTTTGAATCACACTGAAATGAAACGGTCCACTTCCCTGTTCTTTTAGGAACAAGGCTTTGAGGTCTGCGGCAAGCCTCAGCAGGCATTTGGAGTTCAAGGTCTGTTTATTTAATGTGCCATAGAGGTGGGGAGGCAAGGCAAGGTGTTGCTTCTTGCTTAGAGCACAGATCCTACCAGAAACCCACACAACCGAAGTTGCCAGGGAGTTCCCAGAAGTAGCAGAGTGGCCATCACCTGCCAAGGGGCCAGGAGGGGATGGTCCGTGGGGAGAAGGGATTATTGTGAGCATAGTGCTGGGGCTGATGTGCTCTGAAGACGGCAGGACATCATGTTTGGACAGTTGGTAGACCCCATCTGGTCCCACGTGTAAGGAGAACAGAGGCCCAGGGATGTGCCGGGACTTGCCTGAGGCATTTCACAGCTGCATGGTTTCAGTGGGATGATGAAGCATGAAGAGGGGGGTGTCTGGGGGTCCCTTCCCTTGCTGGCTCCACTACCACATCATCCCCAACAAGGGGAGGCTCGGGGTTTGCTGGAATAGACTCCTTCCCTCCACCATAGATGAAGAGGACGCTGTGGACGGCAGAGCAGAGAGAAAAGGAAACAAGATCCTGTTGCATCACTGAGTCACTTGGATCAACCCAACCCTGAAACTCACCCCACCTTTGGACTTTCCAGTTTCAGGAGCCAAAACCTCCCCTCATTGTTTAGACCAGTTTGAATTGGGTTTTCTATTACCTGTGACTGTAAACGTACTCCTCCAGTACAAAGACGAGGCCCATCTGCTCTTGGCACGCTCCTACAACCCATGGCGTGACCGTGAAAATGCACTGTGGATCAGTATATTAAGTAACATTTATAAAATACTATGTAAAATGATTCCGTGTGTGTGATGACCTGAGTATATATGCATGGACATTTTCAGGAAGGATTCCTAATAATAGTTACCTCTGGGGAACAGAAGACATACTTTCACTTTTCATTTCACATTCTGTTTAGATTTTTATTTAAGCGTACTTTTTTAAAAGACTAGTTTAAAAGTTGTTTGAGGTGACAAAATTATGGTCCAAGGTGATAATTTATTCTGGTAGTTTTTTTGAATTTTATTTTTTGAGATGGAGTCTCCTCTGTCACCCAGGTTGGAGTGCAGTGGCTCGATCTTGGCTCACTGCAACCTCTGCCTCCCAGGTCCAAGCAATTCTCCTGCCTCAGCCTCCCAAGCAGCTGGGACTATAGGCATGCACCATCACGCCCAGCTTATTTTTGTATTTTTAGTAGAGACGGGGTATCGCCATATTGGCTAGGCTGGTCTTGAATTCCTGGCCTCAAGTGATCTGCCTGCCTTGGCCTCCAAAGTGCTGGGATTACAGGCATGAGCCACTGCGCCTGGCCAGTTCTGATAGTTACTACCACGCATTGGAAACCCCGGCTGGAATATCAGATGCCGAGCACAGAAAGAAAGCAGAGCGAAGAAAGAATTGCTTCAGACCCTTGTAAGGAACACTCATGTCCTCCTTCCCAAAGCTCGGCTCACTGAAATTGATAATTTCATCAAAACAGTATCCACTTATGTACCCTTAACTTTTTCTTCCAAAGTTACACAGTAGCCCCAAGTTCTACAATGCCGACTTCATGTTTTCCTGAGGCACCCTGGAGACACCAAAAGCACTTGAGAATGAATGTGCCTTTAATGCAGCCTTGAACAGGAATGGCCAAGTCTTGCCAACTTGATAAGGAGCTAAAAAGGCTCTAACGGTGTATGGCTCCCCAGATTTCTGGAAGGCATCTAGATGAATGAGAACAGGGCTGCAGGAAGTCACCTGCCATGGAAGGCCAGGCAGCATCCTCCTGGGCATGAAGACAGACACAAGCACAGGGAGGTGTCTCTACCAAGATCCATCATGGGGGACAGGTTCCCATAGCCCCAAACACATACCCTCTCCCTTGGTTCCTCTGGCAGCTGCGTTTACCACTGAGATGCTTCGCAGCATCTTGATAGTGACCCCAAACAAAAATGACCAAAACGACAGCATTAATATAAAGATATATTCCATAAAAGAGTTTGGCAGTCAAAGAGAAGCATCACACTTCCTAAAAACACAAGCATTCTTCTTCTCCTAGTCTACAGAAAATTGTAAAAAAAGAAAAAAGGAAAAGGAAAAAAAGATGACAGCATCATCATCAACAGCCACCAGTATACACCACACTAGAAAGTACACTCCAGCAAGTAACTGAAGGTTGCACTCAATCCCTGAACGATGAGGACAGAAGTGGTATGAGCTATAACAAAGCGTTAGAAAGCAGCCCAGCTGGACAAATGTCCCAGCTATCCCCAGGGGAGTCACTCAGTATTTAAGAAGACTTCATTTCCAAGAGCAGGCCCCAGAACAGCCCTGACAGGAAGGGTGGACCACTCACCACTGATAGCCTATTGTGGGGGTGCGGTCACCACTTAAGTCAGAAACAAAACGCCAGAGTTTCAGAGCAGCTGCAGCCTGGGGTCAAGGCTTGGCCCTGGGCCTGGTTGCAGAACAGCTGTCGGGAGAGAGCCAAATGGCAGGCCGGCCAGCCAAAAGAGGAGCCCTGGCCAACAGTTTCAGGCTGGCCATCTTAGGCTGAGGCTCCCTGGGCTTGCAGTGGGGAGGGTCAGGATTCAAGCTCTGGCTGACAATTTCAGTAGCACCAAGGACAGAGGACAGTGAGGACACGCTGGGGACTGGGCGAGTGCTTTTGTGTGGGATGCATGGAGGGAGGCTGCAGTATATGGAAGGGAAGGAGAGGCTGTTATGGGCTGGTTCTTAAGACATTCAAGGGGACTCAAAGGGTCGGCTCCAGCCGTGGACACCATGTAAGGCTGCTCAAAGAAGAATGCTGGAGGACAGGAAGAGGAAGTGAAATGGTGTGAGAACATTCTTACCCCTATAAATAAACTATTTACACACTTAAAGAAAAGGAGAGCCGGCTCTCAGTGAAGAACCATGTCCACCGCCCCACCAGCGCCATCAGGGCTTAATGCTGTCACGATCA
Source organism: Cheracebus regulus (assembly GCA_963574635.1). Lineage (NCBI taxonomy): Eukaryota > Metazoa > Chordata > Mammalia > Primates > Pitheciidae > Cheracebus > Cheracebus regulus. The sequence continues at coordinate 37,347 of CAUYQU010011341.1, forward strand.
GAGGCAGTTCTGGCACTGGGAGAAGAGCTGGTGGACACGGGGGGCAGTGGACAAGGCACTCCCGTGGCACCAGTCCACGCACTGGCTCAGGCTTACTTCACTTGAACATGGCTGAGGATCCTACAAACAACTCCTGATGTGTGCATGCCCCCGCAGACCACAATGGCACTCAGGGGCCCAGCGGGGCCCCTTCTGCCTCCCCAGTTACGGGCAGGCCCCGTGCTGCTTGGCCTGATGGAGAGAAATGCCCTGTCGATGTCTTCGGGTCCCTCTACCCATGGCTCACCCACAGATGTGGATGACCCAAAACAGATATTTGGACGCCAATGGAGAGGGGGCCAGGGTGTCCTGCAGACGTGCTTGAGCTGCAGGGAGGCCGAGTCAAGCCCTCCTGGCAGCCACAGGAGCCCTCTCTGTCCTTCAGAGTCACCACTCCCACATAAAGACACATTCTCTGTCTCTGGGTAGACCCCAGCAGGGATGCAGTCACAAGTTTGGGCAGGTAACAAGGGGACCCCTTGGTCTTCAGCACAGGCAAGCAGAAACAGAGAGGTCATGTCACGCTGATGCTGAAGATGGGGCACTGGCTCCAGGGGTGCCGGCTCCTCTCCCTCTGGACGTAGGGCTGACGGCAAAGAAAGGCTCTGGCCTCCCAGCGTGGCTCAGCTCGGCTCCCTCAACTCCACTCCTCAGAAGTGATGGCCGGCCTTCACCGCCTCGATGTCTGATATCAGGGTCCTCGCCAGGAAGATGCCAAATATCTGAAACCAACACCAACAGTCAGCAGCCATCACTGGGGCCCAATGGCAGAGGGCAGGGAGTGGAGGGTGCGGTTGGGGGCTCCCACTGCACACCTCTCCTTACCCCTCTGCTGCAACTGAGGGTGAAGAGACGGTACCACAAGCAAGCAGCACAGCACAGCCACCCCTCCCACCAAAAGGAGGTCCTGGGGTCTAGTTTGCTACATTCCCAGAGCCTAGAAGAGGCAAACCACAGGTACCACAAGCAAAACACACTCTGCCGGGCCTCCAACATGATAAAGTGCGTCATACACCATGGAGCAGGACATGCCCATCCCTGGGTTAAACCAAAAATAACAGGGTCACCCTGACTAGTTCTGATTCCCAAAATAATACATCTTGAATGTTTCCCGTAAACATCTATTCCATAATAAAACCAAGGCCATCCCCAATTTTGGCTGTGCTAATGTCTGAAGATCCATCCCAACCTTGGTGAGCAGGATGTGAGAGAAGATGTTCTTTTAACGTGAACAGATGAACATGAACTTGGTGACCTCTGGAAATGGCTTTTTTCCCCTTTAAATTTTTGTGTGGTTCTAATTTAACCAGTCAGTCCTTCTGAAGTCTGATTCTTCCCTTGCCCATTTTGCAAATAACTTGTTTCTTTCCTTTTCCAGTTGCTTTCTCCTAACTCAGTCTTCCTTGAAGGAAGAAGGTATGTGTGGGTGGCTGGTGGCCCTGGGTCCACCTCAGTCACCCTCTTCAAGGCAAGGACAGAGTCAAACATTTTCTAAATGGTGTATTTTCCACATAAGAACTGCATCAGTGGACCCAAAAGCTGCAGCTTCTTAATACAAGTCTTGAACAGCACTGGAAAGACTCCTGGTTTCTCTGATCACTGAATTCTCGACTTTCTCTGTCAGTTCTTCTCCTGGCAGTCACCAACCAGCCCAGTCACCCCAGGCCTCACTGCCTGCTTGGCCACCAACATTCTCCCATGTGTGAAACCTGGTTCAAATGAACAACCACAGCTTCGGAGGGCAAAGGATGCCATAAATGCAGCAGGCCTCAGAGGATGTCTCATGGACAGGGAAGATGCCTGACAGCCCCAGCCCAAGAGCCAGAGACAGGAGGAGAGGTCCTGGGGTGAGTGCAAACATATGAGCCTCAGGCCACCCTCAGGCCCCAGCTGACCAAGAGTTTTCCTCCCCGTCTGCAGTGCTTGATGGCCTACCCCGAGCACACTCCTCACCCACCTCCACACAGGCAGTGACCCTTCTGCAGCCCATCAGGCCCTCAGGAGAGAGCTACCAACAGGACCTGTGCAGGGCCACAAGCCTCTCCCAGCCTGCTCCTGCCCAGAGGGGCCCCCTGTGGGTAGCATTTATGAAAGCCACCATTCTCCTCCCCAATATGCTCACATACATACACTCTCTCAGCCATGGACATCCAATGGAATCCCTTTTTTCCTTCTGCAAGGTTCCTTAATACCACACTCATGCATTCTATGTTAAGAGCCCAATCTTCTCAAATGAAAAAACACTGCCTGCCAATCCTACAGGCTCCTGGGACACACCTGCAGCAGCGAGATGGCAATGAAGATGCCGGCCACAATGTAAATGTTCCGCGGGAGCCAGCTCTCCAGCGCCTGGATGCAGCCCTTCGTGAAGATGGACTCGTCCCACTTGCTCTTCAGCTGCAGGGAAACACCACAGGGGCCTGAGCCTTAGGCAAGCACGATATCCCCACCCCGGTCCCCTAGAGAGCCCTGGCAGGGAGCAGGGCAAAGCAGGGTGGGAATGAGGGATCCAGAAGCAGGCACAGAGGACTCTCCAGGAGACACTCTCCAGCTCGTCTCAACCTCTGCCCTCTCTGGACACCTTGCAATCATACCACCTGTCTGACCAAAGGCTCCCTGGCTGTTTCCCTTCAGGTCTCAGAGATTAAAGACCAACTTTCTCAAGATTCCTTTCCCCAACATCCACATCTGGAGAAAGACAGGAGGGCTTGAAGGCTTGGAGGAGTATGTGTCTTTAAAGGGAAACCTGGAAAAGAGGGTCCAGTTTCCTGAGAAGGGAGGGAGGGAGGGTGGCTTCTTGGAGCAGACATCCACTGGTAAGCTCAGCTCCAGGCAACAGAGCCAGCAGGCAAGTCATCAGCTGACCGGCTCCCTCCAGTGCGGAACCCAGTGGGGTGTCAGTAACCGCTCCAGCACACACCCAGCCCTGCCCACCCAACACAGAGCGATTGGCCCCAGCTGCCGACCTATCAGCCTCCTCCATGGCAACATGATGGTGCATTAATTCACTTTAGAGGTGTTAGGGGCTAAATCGTGTCCTCAAAATTCATATGCTGAAGTCCTAACCCCCAGGACCTCAGAACATAATTGTATTTGGAGACAGGCTCTTTACAGAGGTAATTAAGCTAAAATGAAGCTATCAGGGTGGCCCCTAATCCATTATGACAAGCATCCTGCTAAGAGGAGATCAGGACACAGACATGCACAGAGGGGAGCCCATGTTGAGGACACAGGAGACAGCCACCTGCAGCCAGGAGAGAGGCCTGGGACAGACCCTTCTGTCACAGCCCTCTGAAGGCACCCACCTCACCAGCACCTTGATTTTAGACTTCTAGCCTCCAAACTGTGAGAAAATAAGTATCTGCTGTGACCTAAATTTCCATCTGTGGTACGTTGTGACAGCAGCCTTAGAAAATTAATGTAAGTGGCAAAAAGAATTCCTAATTAGGGACACTGATGTTGATACAGGTTCTTATCTTAGTCCATTGAACCAACTATAACAAAATGCTATAGATTAGGTGGCTTATAAACAACAGAAATTTCTTTCTCACAGTCCTGGAGGCTGGGAAATTCAAGATCAGAGCACTGGCAAATTTGGTGTCTGATGAGGGCCCACTTGCTGGTTCACGGATGGCAGCCTCTCACTGTGTCTTCACACAGTGGAGTGACAAATAAACTCTCTGAGCCTCTTTCATAAGGGCACTCATCCCACTCATAAGGACTCTGTCCTCCTGACCTAATCCCCTCCCAAAGCCCTTACCTCTTAATACCATCACACTGGGGTTTAAGTTCCAACATGTAAATTATGGGGAGATGCAAACATTCAGTTTATAGCAGCTTCTCCCTGTGAAACGCAGGTCTCTAAAGGAGGACGGTTCCCCAAGCTGTAGAGACACATCTCTCGTATCCACGGCGAACAGGAGGGGTCACTGCAGATTCCTTGAGACTCCTCCCTTTTAGAATAGCAGTCATTCATATCACCAAAGACCACCAGAACAAGGACTGGAGTGGGGTAAGGTCTTGCTTCTCTTTGCATCCAAGAGCACACTCCCTACAGCCTAAAGGAAGTCCTGGAGGACAGGGCCTCGCCCCTGCCCCAGGCCTGCCTCCCTCCTTGTCACCAGTGCCTCCACATGGAGGCCAGAGCAAGGCACATACATTCCTGCAGCTGTCCCCTTAACAAGAGACACCTTCTGGGACTCAAGGAGCCTCTGAAAAATGCAGTCTTTGTCACTCAAAACTTCCATCCCACCTCTTTAAATGTAGCAACTCCCAGGTGTTGGGACTGCAGCTCACAAGGCTTAGAATCACTATTACTGCTCCCAGGAGTCCTGCTGCCAACCCAGGAAGCAGTGTGTGTGTGTGTGTCACTATGCCCATGCTCAGCTTAGGAGCATCACTGCCCCCAGTTCTCCCACTTCAATTTACACTTGCACTACATCAGGAAGTTGAACCATAGGGAATAAAACCTAAAAAACTCTTAAAGTTCTATACACTGAGTGCTCACCTGAATCCTAACATCATATCCACACTGTGTGTTCACAACTTTTTGCTGCAAGAAAAGCAGAAAAATTAGTTACTTTTGGTGTCTCAAGAAGCTGGTGGTTACGAGGCTCTAGAAAAGTCACAACCAAACACTAGCAAACAATTGTGCAAATTCCATTACAGCTCATGTCCTTCTTCAATCACACTACCAACTAATCCTTCAGGCCACGACAGGGTGGTAAACTTTCTCTGTGAAGGGCTAGATAGTGATTATTTCAGACACAGACTCAACTCTGCTTTTGTTGCATGACAGCAAGCACTGACAATATAAAAACAAACAGGAATGGCTGTATTTCAAGAAAACTTTATGGCCACTGAAATTTGAATTTCATATAATATTCATGTACCGCAAATAATCCTTCTTTTGATTTATTTCCAACCATTTAAAAACACCTGAAAGCATTCTTAGCTCACAGGTCATGGAAAAATAGCAGGCCAGATTTGGCCTGTGCGGGGGTCACAGTTTGCTAGGAGGTAAGAACTATACGTGCTAAAAGCAACACTTATGAGTCTGGTACATTTCACAGTCACAGTGGAGACCTCAGAAGAGCTGTGCAACTTCAGCAAATCTAAGCCTCTCCTGGGCTGCAGAACCTGCCTATATAAGAGTAGTGATGCTCTGCCTTCTAAGAGCCCATAAACCAGTACCTGGCTTTACGTAACTGTACCGAGAGCTGGTAACAGGTCCAGTTCTGCTCAGGCTCAGTTCAGGCAAAATTCAGAGCCCCTTCACAGGTCACCCCAAGAGCCCAGCTTCTGGAACTCAAGAACGCTGGCCTTGGATTAGGAATGAAAATAGGTAAAGAAAGGACAGGACAGGCACAGTGGCCCATACCTGTAATCCCAGCACTTTGGGAGGCTAAGATGGGCAGATCACTTTGCACCCAGGAGTGCAAGACCAGCCTGGGCAACATGTGAAACCCCATCTACAAAAAATACAAAAGTTAGCCAGGTGTGGTGGCTGAAGCCTGTGGGCCCAGCTACTTGGGAGGCTGAGGCTGGAGAATTGCTTGAGCCCGGGGAAGCAGTGGTTGCACAATGAGCTGAGATCGTACCACTGTACTTCAGCCTAAGCAACAGAGTGAGACCCTTTCTCCAGAAAAAAAAAAAAAAAAAAGAACCCCACAAAAAAAACAGAAAATAACTAGCCGGGTGTGGTGGTTTGCATCTGTCATCCCAGCTACTCGGGAGGCTGAGGCCAGAGAACTGCTTGAGCCCAGGAAGCAGTGGTTGTACAGAGAGCTGAGATCGTGCCACTGCACTCCAGCCTGAGTGACAGAGTGAGACCCTGTCTCAAAAAAAGAAAACAAAAAACCCCACAAAAAAACAAAAAACAGAAAATAATTAGCTGGGTGTGGTGGCATGCATCTGAAATCCCAGCTACCCCGGAGGCTGAGGCAGAAGTGTTTGAACCTGGGAGGCAGAGACTGCAGTGAGCCGAGATCATGTCACTGCACTCCAGCCTAGGCAACAGAGCGAGACCCTGTCTCAAAAAAAAAAAAAGACCAGAAAAGAATTCTCCACTACTATTCCCCAGTTAATGATGTGTGCCCACAGCCACTGTGTGTTGCTGAGTTCTAGGCATTTGCTCCAGAAAAAGAACAGTGAAGAAGGCTAAGCAGGTCTTATTTCCCTCATAGCTCTTGGCCAGCTACCCCGAGTGAGAGCCCTCCAGGTAGGAATAATACTGTTTTTCTCCTGCCTCACCCAGAACACCAAGGCCAGGGTGGGTCATGCAAGCAATGTTCCTAGAATGTACAAGTATTGGATTTCTGAGCTGCGGCAGCCCTGAGGAGGGCATGGAGAGAGCACACCCACTCCTCCGACCTGCTTGAGAGAATATCCCAGAGCACTAGAGTCAGGAAAGCTGTGGGCTTCAAGAAGGACCAGCACAAGTCAACTCACCGCGGGATCCGGTACGCAGCAGGAGAAGGGGACCCCACACTTCTCTCGGCTGTAGCTGGCGCCACTGCAGTTGAAGTAGACGTTAAGGTCCCAGTCTTCAGGGCCATACGCACCACAGCACTGGTTCTGCAACCACAGAAGCCAGAACTGTCAAAGGCTCCAAGACAGGCCCATGGCTGCCCAGCACAGGGCAGCATTCTTGGTGAGGTCAGGCTAAGTTTGCCGGCATCTACCATGCAGAGAAATCAAGGCCTGCCCAACTACCTCCCATGTGCAGAGATGCTAAGTTGGCAACCCAGGCAGCCCTTTGAGAAGAAAACAGCTGGGTGCGGTAGCCCAGGCCTGTAATCTCAGCGACTCAGGAGGCTGAGGTGGCGGGATGATTTGATCCCAGAAGCTGGAAACAAGTCTGGGCAACACAGCAAGAACCCCCCTGCTCCCCAGATCAGAAAGATGGGAAAGAAAAGAAAAGAGAGAGAAGAAAGGAGAAAGCAAGAGAGAGAGAGAGAGAGAGAAAGAAAGAGAGAGAGAGAAAGAGAGAAAGAAAAGAGAAAGAAAGAAAAAGGAAGAAAGGAAGAAAGAAAGAAAGAAGGAAAGAAAGAGAAAGAAAGAGAAAAGTAAGGAAGGAGGGAGGGAGAGGGGGAGGGGGTAGGGAGGAGGGGGGAGGAGAGAGGGGGGTGAAGAAGAGAACCTGCCCTTTTGATGTGTTAAAGAAAATAATAAAAACAAATAAATAAAAATGAAATGGCAGTGAAGGTACTCCGGGGCCACGGTGCCTCCTCAGTCCAACCCAACATGGCTGGCTCAGTGGTCCCTGGCCCCACGGCTGGGCACAACAAACCCAGCCTTCGCCCTCCTCTGCAGGGAGCTTGCCCTTCTTCCCAGTTTCCTCAAAGAAGACTCCTCCTTCCAGTCTCCTCAAAGGAGAGGAGAGTGGCTTCGCCTCCTTGGAGGCCCCCTCCGCACCTTGGCGTGGTCCTCTTCTCACCACAAGAGAACACCTCCTAGTGTGCAGTGTTCTTCCTCCCTGAGGAACTCACAAGCGAATTCCCCTTTTCACCTTTTTACAAAAAACAGCTGGCTGGGCACGGTGGCTCACGCTTGTAATCCTAGCACTTTGGGAGGCTGAGGCGGGCGGATCACAAAGTCAGGAGTTCAAGACCACCCTAACCAACACGGTGAAACCCCAGCTCTACTAAAAATACAAAAAATTAGCTGGCTGTGGTGGCAAGTGCCTGTAACCCCAGCTACTCGAGAAGCTGGGGCAGGAGAATCCTTGAACCCGGAAGGCAGAGGTTGCAGTGAGCCAAGATCGCACCATTGCATTCCAGCCTGGGTGACAGAGCAAGACTTGGTCACAAAAAAAAAGAAAGAAAGAAAAAGAAAAATGACAACAGCAATTTCTGGTTTTTTATTTTGTTTACCTCTCAGGTAAATCATCTCCCCCACACCTCTACTGTCCCACTTGCTCTAGTGATTACCTGAAATTTCACCCTAATGAAGCTCTGTAATTTACTGAATCCCTCCTCTGGGAAGTTTCCTTTTTTAAAGAAAAAGAAGTCAATGGAGAAAACTACTATGTTTTTAAGACAGTGCAGGGCCAAACCACAACCTAAGCAGGCTGAGACCAGCAAGCTAAGGCTATGTGAAAATGAAGAGGGCGATGGCACTGAACAGAAAAAAAGGAGAGGCATCCAAACAGGGCTGGGATTCGGTGACTTTCACAGACGAACACACATTACTAATAACAATACAGGCAGAATCTTTGGTCCCATAAATGGGTTTTGCTGGATCCCGTAATACATGAAATAAAGGTGAACAAATTTTGATTAATAATGAGAGTTAATCATAGATTTTTAATGTTTTCTAAGTTATTTTCTTATCAAAACCAATGTGTTCCATATGAAAATTTCTTAAAGAAGCTGGGCTTTCTGGCAGAGCAAAGATCAAACAAGAGCCTTGCACTGCACAGGCTGACATGGCCAGGGAGGGGGTTCCTCCCTGGGGGGCTGGGACAGCTATGGTCCAAGCCTCCAGGTGCAGCCACACATGAGAGGAATAAGGGGGATGGGGACCAGATGGAGTAAAAGCCACAGCCTGGGACCGCTTAGATAAACCCCTGGGGACATATTCCAGGGAGGTCACATTCCGCTAGATCTGACAAAGCTTCCTCCAGGCAGCCCTGCCTTCTCAAACAGGAAGGGGAAAAGGTCCCAGGGAGGAAGAGGGCAGGAATAGCCTCAGACGGTGAGTCAGAAGCCTGAGGGAAGGAGCTGTGCCTCACCGTATGCAGCACCTAAGGAGGACCGCAGCGCCTAAGGAGGACTGTAGCCGAAGTGGCTACTGGGCAGGACTGGAAAGATCTAGGTCCCAAAGAGGAGGGCCAGACATGTTGGGTGGGTGGCCTTGGGTACAGCTGGACTTGCCTGCCCAATCCCAATGGGAAAGGGTTGGCCCGCTGGGCAACTGCAAGCCGGCAAAGTGGAACAAACCAGAGGCCAGGTGGCCTGTTCCATGGCCTCCCTGCTGTCCGCCAAACTGCAGGCAGAAAACCCACAAAGGAGAGAAGGCCTGACGTCCCTGCTAGCCTCAGCTCCAGGCACATAGCAGGCCACAGGGAGGCGTATGCTCTATCGGGCCCGCTGGGAGGTGCTTACAGCTTTCTGAAGAGAGTCAATGAGGTTCTGCAGGTCGATGTCGTCCCGGTAGGACTTGATGTTGCTCTCGAAGAACTCCCGAAACCGGTCCCTCACCCAGTCCTGGAACAGGAAGGCCAGAACGGCCACAGCCAGCTCCAGGAAGAAGATGAGCACGATGGTGCCACAGAACTGCAGGGGACGGGGACAGGAGTAGTAGTCACCACCCCAGCAACCTGGCCCCCCTACACATATAACCCCACCTGACCCAGAACCACTGCAGCAGAGCATGGGCTCTGCACCTGAAAGTTTCACATCAGGGTCCCGAGAATCCCACACTGTTAGCTGGGTGACTCTAAGCAACTTTGCTTCATCTGTAAAGAGGGGCTATTTGTCCCTGCCCACGTCACTACACTGCTGGTAACAGTCAAATGACTCAAAAAATGTGAGAAAGCTCCAAGCCAATGTGTCAATCATTTCCTATGAAGCAGCCCTCCACCCTGGAGAAGGAGGAAACCCTATTACAGGAATGAATGGCTTCTTTAGTACAGACGATGTACTAAAGGGTGTCGGCTCCTTTAGTACAGACGATGTGCCCCAGACGCTATGTGAAGACTCCTTCCCCTCACACAACCAGAGTACCTAGGTATCTGTCACCTCGATTTAGGGATGAGAAAACTATGACTATGTCACTAGGTACATAGCTTGCCTGAAGTCACATACTTCATGCAGGCCATGTGAGTTCCCTGTTAGGGCTCTTATACAATTCTGGAAGTGCCAATGTTATCTGTACCAACTCTGCATGAAAGTGTATGATCGTCAGCTGCATAAATCCAGAAGCTCGGCTGTCCCGGGCCACAAGCAGTGGTGGCATTCTACAAGGGCCCAGTGCTGCCAGAGGTCCACATCCCATCAGGGCAGATTCCTAGCCTGCAGTCTGTGCTCTCACAGCCATTATCATTGGCCATACAAGACACTAAGCAGCTTTGCCATAACTGGCAAATTTGGAGTAATCTTTCAAAGCAAGAAAAAGGAAACACACATGTACACATACATACACACACACATGCACACAAGGCCTGCCAAAATGTAATCTCTGTTCACAGAAAAGCAACATGCTAAACATCAAAGAAAAAAATAAGGAAAAAACTCCATAGCTTTGCTTTTAAAATTAAGTCCAGGAAAGAGAAAGCTTGATCTAATCAAGTCAACAAACAATATACTGCAGAATATGATAATGTGTTTTCCCCACCAGGTGTTATTTAACTGGATACAACTAAAAATGAATTTGTATCTAAATATAAAACTAAACTCTTAGTAATCTGCAGTTCTGCCAGGAAATCTGGGATTCTGCCTTGGACATCCAACAGACTCACACATCCTTAGAGGAGGGAAATGATTTCTTAAGGTTATTTGCAACATCTTTTGATCTTATTCAGGAAGGGCAAAGGAGAGTAGCAAACAATTCTTTTAGAACTTCTGAAGGAAGATAAAAGGCAAAGGAGCAGGGAGTAGAGCTGGCCTACAGGCAGTTGACTCCTCCCACCAAGGGCTAAAACCTAGTAGGTATCTAACTCTCCTGGGGTCAGGAACCAGCTTCTCTAGCCAGCAGGGTGCAAAGGGCTGCCTCCTGCTCCCAGACAGGGGCCTGGAGGAGGCTTCTAAGAGTTGCCTCCTGCTCTGGCCAGGTAACATATAATCCTGCCCAGCAGAACCTGTACCCCCCTCCATCCTATCCCACTCTTGTCTTTGTGGCCACTCACAAAGTTGAGCAGGCAGATATTCTCCCGCAGAGCCCCCACGCAGCCGGCAAACCCCAGGGTGAACATCACCACGCCCACCATCAGGACCAGCACCACGGGGTCGATTCCATGCATCCGGGTCACTTTGGTGAGGTCGGACAGCACACCCTGAAAGAGACAGAAAAAGCAGGGCAGCATCGGCTGGGAAAGGGAATCAAGGATGCCACCCTGGGGGGTGCAGGTGGAACGGAAAACAGGGACTTGCCTTCCCAGGCTCAGTCCTCTTGTTAACAGCCAGGCCAGAGTCTGGCCCCATTCATGCCCTCAGGGGCCCCGCTGACCAGCAGATTCTTGTCCACCTCAGGTCCCAGAAAGTATTCCTGGCCTCCACCTAGGCTGTGAGTTCCTCCCAGGCAGCCACCATGCTTGTTTCGTAGCCTGCAGGGTGCCTATTCCAGGCCTGGAGGGAAACAGAGTCCTGTGGCCTGTGGTCAAACTGGTCACCCAGGTGGCTAACCTTGTTAGTCCCCCAATTTGGCACCTAATTAATGAGGAACACTACTCTCCTGAGATGAAAAGAGCTTCGATGTGAACACTCTTGGGGAAAACATGCCCGGGGGCAGGCCAAAGCAGCACTGCCCATAAGTTTCTACATTGATGGAGGTGTTTTAGACTATGCCCCCACTGTCTGGCCATAGGCATTGTGGAGCCCTTGAAATGTGGCTAATGAGACAGAAGGGCTGAATTTTGTTTTATATTCAATTTCAATTTCAATATAAACACAAACCATCACACAACGGGGAGAACAGTTCTGTAGGGTTTGTAAAATGCCCAGGGGGCATGACTGAGTCATGCAGCATGTTTGCAATTCTGTTTCTTAGATTATGGTTTAACTCTCATCCTCTTTGTTACCGCTGGGTAAGGGACCAGGAGAGACCACAGCCCCACTTCCAGTCACTGATCTCTGCTATAGTTTAACTGCTTCTTTCATTGTTCTTTACTGACTCAGATAAGATATCTTCTAAGACAGGGGCAATTACATTTTCAGTGTGGAATGTTAAACATACTTTTCCTGAAAGCTGCCTCAACTATTCAGAACATTATGACTATGCATTAAGATGTACATAGGTGTCCGGGGGTGGTGGCTCACATCTGCAATCCCAGTACTTTAGGAGGCTGAGGCAGGCAGATCACTTGAGGCCAGGAGTTCAAGACCTGCCTGGCCAACATGGCAAAACCCCATCTCTACTAAAAGACACAAAAATTAGCTGGGTGTCGTGGCACATGCCTGTAATCCCAGCTATTCAGGAAGGGGAGGCATGAGAATCTCTTGAACCCGGAAGGCGGAGGTTGTAGTGAGCCAAGATCAAGCCACTGCACTCCAGCCTGGGCAACAGAGGCTCTGTCTGGCTTTGTCTAGATAAACGATCCTAAGCTTCTACACTTCGAACAGGAAGGCTGACTTCCATTCTTTGGAATTTGTGCTTCTTAGGTAGGCCTGTCCTCAACATGTGTGCTTGAATAAAGTCTCTCTAAACTAAGTTCTGGCCTTTTTAACTATTTTAGATGGACAGATTGAAACGAATTGTAGTAGCCAGCTCCACACTTAGTGCCACACCCAGTCAGGCGGCTGCAGTCCCAGGGGCAGCCACACGGTGGCGCTGTGAGGCAGACTGAACCTGCTTCTGGGTCACTGGGGCAAAAGGACGTCGCACTCCAGCTCTTGCCCTTCAGGGGTTCACAGGCCACTTTGAAGGTGCCCAAACTTGAAGGTGGGCCTTATCCACACCTAAGACCATGGCAGGAAAGCCTGTAGATCTAGGTTCTCCTGCCTCTTCCTGCTGGAAGCAAAGGGAGGTTCCACCAAAGGAAGAAGGCCTGGGCCCAAGACACTAGAGGAAGCTTTAGTCTTGGCTCTCTCTGGCCAGGCCTGCTCTGCCTTACTGCTTCCCTCCCCTCATACCTCCCTAGCTCTTTTCAGCCCTCACCGCCTCCCCAGCACCTGTGCCACAGGGCAACAAGTGGCAGTACAGCCCCACCCTGCCCACTCCAGTTTCATCCCCTTCCTGGAGCTGCAACTGCCCCATGTGCTTCCAGACAGTAGGAGCCAGGTCTCCCCTCCTCCCCTCTCCTCCTGAGGCTGGGCAAGGAGGCCCAGAGGTGCTTAAAGCCCCACCCCTGCCCCACAGGGTACCCTGGGAGCATGTAATCCAGCTCCGCTCCCTGCTCTCTCTCATCCAAGAGGATAAGGGCCTCAACAATAAGCATGCCTGTGTTCAGGGACCTGGGTCACCCCATGCCTGCCCTGGGCACAGCTGCAGGCAAGAGCTGAACTCTCTCCATCCACAGAGATCAAAACACAAACAGCCCAGCTCCTGCCTCCAGCAGCCGACCTTATCATGGGGGCAGAGTAGGCAGGTACTGTATCTGTAAAGATTAACAACTACACACCTTGACACTGCACAAGAAATGCTTGTTGTCAGGGAACAGATTGGAGGAGGGGAAAAGGAAGTCCAATGAATCTGGTTTTGGCTGCCTGAAGCTCAGCGTCCTGTAACAGTTATACCTACCTTTTCGCTCCATGCCCACAGCCCGACTCCAAGGAAGACAACTCCAGCCAACTAAGTGGGGCAGAGGAAAGAGAGAGAGGGAACTTAAGTCAGAAATCAGTACTGTGACCATGCTTCATAGAGTGAAGTCCACACTGCCAGGCAGGGCATGCTCCTAGCCCACATCCCACACAGCCCCTTGGACCCTGCAGATGACAGAGGCCGGCAATACCAGAATAAAGGGGCATTGAGGTTCTTCAGATAACCTGAACCCACCTTCCTGAATGTCTGGACAAACTCCTCCAACCTCAGATGACCCCATGACCCAGGGAGGGGAAGAGAAAAAGATCTCAGAGCAGACTCTACCCTGGAGAGACTATGGGTCACAGACATCAGGTTGTGCCCTGTTTCTTCCCCTTCCCCCTTCTGCAACCCTGACTCCTATCAGTGCACTATCTGGTGTATAAGAAGACATTACCCCTTGTGAGGGCTGCCCCAGGTCCCCTCAGAGGTTCCCAAAGCAAGATGAGGCTGCACAGGGCTGGGAACCACCACAGGGTGAAGACAGGGGGAAGCAGAGTCCAGCACCATCTCTGCCACACACCCCAGCTCTCCAGCCCTGGAGATAGACGCCAGGCACAGATAAGCAGCTACCCGGTGGCCCAGGCCATCCACCACCAGGGCTGAGCCTCCTCCCTGTAGTATCTATATTGAGCAGGGGGCGCACCTGTGCTCAGGAAAGGCTGGGTTTTTATCAAGAGAATGAAAACAGACCTGCTCTAAGCAATAAGCTCACCCCAGAAGAGAAGCAACCCCAACCCCAACCTCCCACCTGCAGGAACCCACACATGTGTACCACAACAGAAAGGGGCCCATCCAAATACATCACACAGGTTCCTGAACCAGGGAGGACTTTTCCATATAGAACAAAACACATCGTGGGCTCTGCTAATAAAGCTGCCTCCCGTTTTTCTGTGAATACTTTTATACCACACTGGCATTTCACTGCCATGTAACAGCATCTCACGATAAATAACAGGACCACGCTTCTCTATGACTATCAGCTTTCCAGTGTGTTCTCAAGCCTTGAGCCACTTCTGCCTATTTTACTCAGTAACTAGCCCCCAGACTAGAATGGAAAGAAAAGGCTCAAGGAAGCCCCAGAAGTCTCAACCAACCTGAAGGTGATCTGTGATCCAACCTCTTTTGGATCACAGATCACTTTCAGAAAATGCACACATGCCTGGTATCCTGTATGAAATTTCAGAGGGTTCACAGCTTCCCACTGCTGGCTCCCACAATGGCCTGTGAACACTAAGTGAAGAAGCCTCACCGAGAACCAATTACTCCATTTACAAAAGCAGAGCACTGGGGCCCAGGGAGGGCCAAGACCAAAATGCCAGGCAGTGGGGAGAACGGCTGAATACCAAGTCTCAGTTCATTCATTCATTCCTCAGTTATTCGTTCAACAAATATTCATGGAGTACATCCTGAGTGTCAGATACCGTGTCTCAAGTACTGGATACAGCACCAAGCAGGGCAGAGATCCCTGGGCTCATTCCTGACCTTTTCTATCACACCACACCCATTTCCCGATTCTCGGTCCTCTCCCCAAACTGACCAGCTGGGAAGGGTTTTTTTCTTGATGGAATGCATGACTGCTTCCTTTCTCTCCCCAGGTGTCTTACACTGGCATGCTGAGCTCCATCCCCACCCATCTTACTCAAGGTTCCCAGTGACCTGCCTCCTTCTTGCCAAAGCTGGAGGCCAAGACTTTTTTCTCATGGTATCTAGCTGGTCATTGGTCACAGCTGGTCATTCTTTCCTCCTCCAATTACTCCACTGACACACTCTGCTTCGGGGACCCCAAGCGTATTCCCCAGGCTGCCTTCCTCCCTGCTACTCTTTCAGACCCCTCTAGATGCCGGTGGGCCTCACTCACAGTCCTAAGCTCCTTCACCCTGCCCTGAGCCCTCCAGATGATCTTGTAATTCGCAAGGTTTAAATACCATCTATACACTGCCAACCAAAATACCATCTATACACTGCCAACCGGCACATCCAGATCTCCAGTCCTGGCCATGCCCCGGGTCAAATACCCTAATGTCTACTTCACTTGTTCTCCGAATAGAGCTAACGATATTTCACTCTTACCATGCCCCACTACGCAGCCTTGGTCCCCCAACCCCAACCCAGCTCCCCACGACTCTTCTCCGACTCATTCAGTGGCACCACCGTCCACCCAGCCAGTGTAAGAGAGAAAACCCAGACCCCAGGCTTGGTGTCTTCTTCCTCTTTTGTCCCACACTCCCCCAGAGGACCCTCTGCTGGTTCTGCCTCCAAATGCACAGTGCATTCGACCAGCTTTTCTCCAGAGTTTCTGCTCCCACCTGCCCTAGCTCCACTCACTCTCTGGATCCCACAGAAGGCTCCTCATGGGTCCCCAGGTAACAAGACTGAGCCTTCAGAAATACAGAACCGGGAACTCCCCTCCTTGAAACTCTGCAGTGACTTCCCGTGCAGACCTAGAATGAAATGCACACCCTCCACCATGGCTCCCCAGGGCCTCTACAGCCAGGCTTGGTGCACATCTCCCGAAGCAGCTCCTTCCCCACTCCCTGCTCCAGCGCCACTCCCTGGGCCACCCTGGCATTTCTGCTGTTTCTTTTCTTTTTTTTTTTTTTTTTTGAGATGGAGTTTCGCTCTTGTTACCCAGGCTGGAGTGCAATGGCACGATCTTGGCTCACTGCAACCTCTGCCTCCTGGGTTCAAGCAGTTCTCCTACCTCAGCCTCCCAAGTAGCTGGGACTACAGGGGCGCGCCACCACGCCCAGCTAATTTTTTTTTTTTTTTTATTTTTTATTTTTAGTAGAGACGGGGTTTCACCATGTTGACCAGGATGCTCTCAATCTCTTGACCACTGTGATCCACCCGCCTCAGCCTCCCAAAGTGCTGGGATTATAGGCGTGAGCCACCACGCCTGGCTCTGCTGTTTCTTAAAGTCATCAAACTCACCCCTGCCTCAGAGCCTGGACACTTCCCCCAGCCTGGAATGCTCTTCCTCCATATCCATTCCTGGCTCCTCCCTCACTACGTTCAAGGGCTCTTTTTACCACTCTGCATGGAACTGCTCCCCACCCACCACGTGTGACCTCCTCTGTTGATTTTCTTCGCAGCACGGATCCCAGATCCCAGCTAAGACATCCTGAGGGCAGAGACGTTATCTGTTTTGTTCAGAGTGGCAGCCCAATAACTTGGAGGACTTGGCCCCATAGTAGGCACAGGGCCTAAGACCAGGACAGTGCTTGCCCGGGTCCTTCTAGCTACTACCCTCAGGCACATTTCAGGGTGTAATTTGATCCAAAGGCATTCAGAGCAAATGTGGGCCAAGAAAAGCCCAGCCTGGCCCAGGTCCATGGTCAAGCTCTATATAGGGGCATTTGCCTCCGGTCAGAGCAGAAAAAGCCCAGAGGCCGATGCCCCATCTAGCGTTCCCAACAGACATTCCAGCCCTTGCCTAACTGCTTCTGTTAACTGTCCACTCATCCCCTGGTGCCACATGAGACAGGAGAGAAGAGGGCGCCTTAAAAACAGTCAACAAAACCACTGCTGGAACTCTCCTCTCTTCTCCTCACTGCACCTCACAGCTCACCCCTTCTCTCACCTTGACTTCTGTCATTTCCCACATCAATACCAGCCTCAGGCTGAGCACGGTGGCTCACAGCAATTTGGGTGGTTGAGGCAGGAGGATTGCTTGAACCCAGGAGTTCAAGACCAGCGTGGACAACATAGCAAGACTCCATCTTATTTTTTAAAAATTGGCTGGGTATGGTGTCCCATGTCTGCACTACCAGCTATCAGGGAGGCCAAGGTGGGAGGACTGCTTGAACTCAGGAGGTCGAGGCTGCAATAAGCTGAGATTGCGCCACTGCACTCCAGCCTGAATGGTGACAGAGTGAAACCAGATCTCCCCCACCCCCCAAAAAAACAGCCTCAGCTCCATCTATATTAATAGGTTCCTGTGAATTCATGCTGAGGTGCTGTTTTAATTGTTCTCCTAGATGACTAAATAGATACAATGGGAAGAGGTGACTGGTTTCACAAAAGGAATTTTGCTCTGCACAAGTTCTCAAAAAAGATCCCCGATCTCAAGAGCAGTTCGTATCTCCACCTTCAGGGGCCTGCTCCTGCTCACCTCTATTCCAATCACCCCTTCCCCAAACACAGGGCCACTTACCACTCTGCATATGGCCCACAGACCACACACTCCCCAACTTGCCGTTCTTCCCAAGGCCCCCCACCCCAGGAAAGCCCTGGCTGACTCTCTGTGGGCTGGGGAAGCCAGCTCCCCACCACTGTGTGCAGTTCTCCTTCTCTCAGCTCTAAGAATAAGGGCTTGGCTGGGCATGGTGGCTCATGCCTGTAATCTCAGCACTTTGGAAGGCCAAGGCAGGCAAATCACCTGAGGTCAGAAGCCCAGGCCCAGCCTGACCAACGTGGAGAAACCCCGTCTCTACTAAAAATACAGAATTAGTTGGGCGTGGTGGCGCATGCCTGTAATGCCAGCTACTCAGGAGGCTGAGGCAGGAGAACTGCTTGAGCCCAGGAGGCAGAGGTTGCAGTGAGCCAAGATTGTGCCACTGCACTCCAGTCTGGACAACAAGAGCGAAACTCCGTCTCAAAAAAAAAAAAAAAGAAGAAGGGCTTGTGTTGTTTTCCATTCTATTTTAAAGGAAGAACTAAAGTTAACTCACACCGGAAGGACAAGAACTTGGGGGTCACATGTCAGATCATGCGTTCAATGAACAGTGGCCCAGGGCAGGAGCTCTGAGCACCAACAATCCTGGTTTCAGAGACCAGGAGACTGAGGGAGAGCCAGATAGAGTAAGTAACCTACCTGGGCGCTCACGTACAGTGCCATGAATGAACCGGGTCACTGGCCCACTTCACCCCAACAGAACCCTACCCTGGAACTCTGCAGCAGATGGCCCGTAGTGCCAGGCCGGGTAAGCCCTGGTTGCCAATCTTCTGGGAGTGAGGGTTCAGCTGAGTGCCCTCCAGCCTCAAGTGACCTTCTTTGTCTCCCTCCTATGACATAACTGAATTCCCTACTGAAGAACGGGGCCCAGCTCCGGCCAAGCTCAAGAGGAGGCCAGCCTTCTGTCTGCCTAGACCAGCGAGCACCTAGACTGCTGTGGTCACCACAAATAATGGCCCTTTCCTGGGAGCTGTGCACTGCATTAAACATTTAATGCACCAAAGGCTATCCCTCCGTGTCCCGTAACACTGGCCCAATTACCCTCATTTTTCAGATGGGAAAGCTCAAATGTAGAGCAATTTGGTCCTTTGCCCAAGGTCACATGGCTAGCTAGTGGCAGACTTAGGAACCAAACCCGATGCCTCTGACCCTGGCAACATATTATCTCACCACCCACAGAGCAGCTGCTCAGGCCAGGAAGAATGAGCAGCAGCCCAAGCCTTCCCCACAAGTGCGCTCACACAAGGGCCGGGGGATGTAGGAGTTCCACAGGCGGGTTTTGGGGTTGTGCAGCTCTAAAGCCAAATGACCCACACTGTCAGGTGGTAAGACCACTCTGTGTCCCAATCAGGGTAGGTGGACAAGGCAGCAGGGCCTCTTTGTGGGTCACTGGGAAGAGTCAATATTGACCTTTCACCTTAGGCAAATGTCCCTGCGAAAGAAGGCAGAAGGTCCTCTTGCGGCACTCTGGGCTGCTCCAGCCAGAGTCCAGACACAAGAAATCCACTTACCACATAAGCAAGCATGTGGCACTTTACCCAAGCACAATGTAGTCACAAAGGAGTGTAGACACCCGGCCAGGCCCTGCTGAACTGGAAGAGAAAGACGCAGCTCCAAGCAGGTCAGAGGCAGCCTCTCACCCATGATTTAATGTCCTTGGCTCCTTGCAAGATTTCATATAAGCATGTATAAAAGCACTTGGCAACTCCTGCAGGCCCCAGAGGCCTTTCCTCAGCAAGATCAAGGGGAACCACGAGCAGCAGGCGATACTCTCAGGCTCTGCCCTGCTGGCCTCTGGGTCTTGCACAATCCACACGCTGACTCAGGCTGACATTCACGGAGCCTCTTCCCCTGAACAAAGCTGGCCCTGGGTCCAGTCTCTGCTTTGCAGCTGCCTAGTGACAGGGCCTCATGCAAGTGTAAGACCTTCTCTGAGCCTGTGTTCTCTACAAAACAGGGATGATCTTTCCTAGGTCACAGGAAGGTCGTAAAGACTGAAAGAAGATTCTATGTGACGTGCTTACTCCAGGCACAGAGCCAGTCTCAAGGTGGCCATGCCTTCCTGCAGGGCAGGCAGAGCAGAGACATGGGGGGCATTCAAAGATATGCCACAAGCATCTGCTGTCCTGAAGACACTGAGTCTCCTTCTCTCGACATTGGTTTTCTGCACCCTACCCCCAATTACTTCCAGCACCAGCCTCTGTCCTAAGACAAAGTCCTCCTTTCCAGAAGCACCTGTTTTACTGGGCTTCTGGAGACAACAGTGAAGCAGAGCTTAGGGAAACGGCCTTTTGGAGGCTTTTCAAGTGAGGTAGGAAAGGATGATGGAAAGAAAACAGCGGGGAGTGGAGGAAGCCAGGACTGAGACTCAGCTCTATCCCTAACTCACACAGTCAGGGCCTCAAGGAAGCCCTTCCTCTCCTGGCCTCAGTCTGCCAACCTGCAAAATAAGCAGCAGGAGACCGATGACCTCCAAAGACCCATGTACCTCCCACTGGCTAAGCTTTGCCATCATCAATTACACCAGACGGAAACCTCACAGTCCTGGCACTCTCCAGAATAGGAAATCCCGAATCCAGGCCTGGGACATTCAGGGAACAACAGAGATACTTGTGGCCACTTGAAATGCTGATGATTCAATTGAACTTGAGGTCAAAAAGCACCAGAGGATGCGGACCCCAGACCCAACCTGGCCCTTAGAGCCCAGTGGGCCAAGGCAGGAGCTGCAGTTACCTGTCCTACACTGAAAGTCTGAACCAAGCCACTTGTCAGTGGGAGTCTGGGAAGTCTGGCAGCTGGAAGGGATGCTGGGGCTCAGCTTCCTTATGACAGAGGGAAACAAGATTACAGAGCAGGAGGTGCCTTGCACGGGGTCACACAGCTATCACACCCCAGCTTTTCCTCCTGCCGGAAGGGCGGTTCTGAGAAAAAGCAATACATGTGCCCTCCCAGCAGAGCCAGTGAACCCATGTGAGGGCCCCAGTGTGGGGAAGGACTGTGCAAAGGGCTCTACAAGCAGCTTCCACAGCTGTCTCTGTGTTGCCAGATAACAAGGAGCTGAGCCCCACTGAGCCCTGCCCAGGAACCTGTATCAAGGCCCTGGAAAGGAAGGAAGGCAGAGAGCAGAGCCACTCAAGAGAGGTGACAGGCAGCACCCCTGGGAGAGAGGGAACCCCCCCCCCAACCTTAGCACAGTTCAGTGATAAACAGTGAGCAGAAAACCAAGATACTAAAGCAGTGGTCGGCATTTCTGTGAAAAGCCAAACAGTAAATATTTTCAGCTTTGTGTGCTGGATGATCCCCATAGCAATTACTCAACTCTGCTGTTATAATGGGGAAGCAGCCATAGATAACACGTAGATGAATGGGTGTGGCTGTGTTCCAATAAAATCGTATGTGCAAAAAAACAGGCGAAAGGCCAGGTTTCGACTGCAAGTCACAGTCTGCCAAGCTCAGCACTAAACTATCACACTAAAACCATCTGGACCTGGAGACGAAAGACAGGATTTCCTCTTGCTCATCCACACGAACCCTGGGATACCCCTATACTCAGGTCTCCAATGCTGGTATGTTATTATATCACTGTAACAGGTCTTAATAGCCTAAAACTGTAAATAACACAAATGTTATATCCCCACAATAGACAATTACACAACAAGAATAAATGATCTACAAATATATACAACTGCATGAATGAATCTCACATATGATATTTAATGAAAGATGTCAGACACAAAAGACTTCATACTGTTAGGGAAGAATACTTAGTGGAAAAACTATAACATTCAATCAAAAGTTACTAAATAGGCAAGAAAAGGAAAAAAGTGAGCTACAAGAGAAAAAATTCAGTAAATAAAAGACAAGTATGACAGAAAAGATGAATTCACAATGACTTCAAAACGAGTATTGCAAATATGTTCAGGGATTTAAAGGAAAATATAAATATGATGAGGAAAGAAATCAGAGACATAAAAAAGACCCAAATGTAACTACTAGAAATAGAAACCACAATATTAGAAATGAAGACTTCACTAGATGGGTTTAACAGCCAATGAGACACTACAGAAGAAAAAAATCAGTCGAGCTGAAGACAAAGCCACAGAAACTAAACTAAAGGAGAGAAGGAAAACACTCAACAAAATCAAAAACTAAACTGTGCCTCTGTGACCTGGATAAACAACGTCCTAGGGAGTGGGAAGGGGAGAAAAGGGGTGTACATTTGAAAACATAATGGCTAAAATATTCCAAATCTGATGAAAACTATAAACCCACAAATCTCAAAGGCCCAATGAACCCCAAACAGAATAAACACAAAGAAAACAGTACCAGCACGTATAAAATTGCTAAAATCCAGAATAAAAGGAGAAACTTTTGAAGATAACCTGGGGGTGGAAGGTGAGACAGTTCATAGAGTATGCATATGCAAAATGTTTCTACCAAATCAAGTTAAAACATATCAAAATGTCTGGGATGCAGAAAATGTACAGCTTCACCTATTTATATTAGGAAAAAAGAATCTAAAAATCAGTGATCTAATCTTCCACTTTGAGTAGCTAGGAAAAAGCAAAATAATCCCAAAGTAGAAAGGAAGAAATAATAAATAAGAGCAGCAATCAAGGTGAATGTGAATGTACTTAATGCCAATTAACTATCCACTTAAAATGGTTTCAATGACAAATTTTCTGTTATGTATGTTGTACAATTAAAAAATAAAAAATAATTTCAAAAGATTTTTTAAAAGTAATTAAAAAGAGAAAATAGAGAAAGTATCACCTAACTAAAAAAAAGTCCAATACAAAAGAGTTTAATTTATAGCAAATAGGAGGCAGAATAACCATCAACCAGGGAAGAGGTGGGGTGGGGCAGGCATGACTGTAGGGGCACATGGAAAGCTTCTGGGGTGATGGGAATGTTTTGTATCTCCATTGTGATGATGGTGGTTACGTGGCATGTATAGCTGTCATCAAACTGTACAGTTAAAATGAATAAATGTTATTCTATCAAACATCAATAGAGGTGATCTTTATAAAAAGGATTTTCATTAAAGAAAAAAAGTACAAATAAGAAAAATCACTCCTGTAGACTATGCCATGCTGATTTTCTACCAGCCAAGGAGGCAGAGTTATACAAGCACATCAAGCTACGTAGACGGTAAAGTACCTGCAAGCATTTAACAGTCCTACGTGCCAAGCAATAATCTCAGAGCACCTTGAATATGCCTTCCTCAGTAATCCCAACTGGCAGTCCCAGCCTCACACTTGCCTAAGTGGGGGAGATCAGGGGCTGAGGCCCTGCAGGGATCAGCACCACAGGCCACTCCTTAAGTTCTAGTGGAGTTTCTGACTAAGCAATCCTTGTCCTCTGCTGTAGCAAGCCTAAATGCAGAAATACACACACACACACACACACACACACACACACGCACACTCACCCCCTCTGTGCCAAAAGACAATATTCTGTGAATTGGGGCAATCATTCTGGAGATGTAATTTTGACTATATGTCAGGCAGTCAAAACAATGTACACACCTTGTGACCCATTTAATCTCACTCCTGGGAATCTATCTCAGCAAATAATTTCCCTCCCTTCCCTAAAGGGAAGAATGTGTGTTACACAAACTAATCACTGCATCCTTATCTAGGATAGCAAAAAAATTGGAAACAACCTAAATGTCCAATATGGGAATTTCTAAAAATACAATTGGAAAGATAATGTTGCAACCTGGAATGTTCTATATTAGTAGACGCTGATGTGAAAATCTCAAGACTGCAAGGATACTACTCACAGGATATAAAACTGTGTGCCTGCAGACAGGACGCTGGGGCATGGAAGAGGGAATGCAGTAAACCTGGGATGCCTTGTTTAGCCTTTATGAATTTCCATGCAATTACAAAAGTTTATTAAATACTACTTAAAGAGAAAAAAGGGACATTTTCCCAACACTGAAAACAAAAATACACTATACACATTATTAAAATACTAGACTTTTCCCTTTTGACTGCATTACAGAGATGGAAGTGAAGAAATCATTTGCCTGAAGACATAGGGATCAGGGCTCAGGGTCTGATATCACAGACACAGAGTTCAACTCAAATAAGGGCAATTCTCCACCAGTTGGAAAAGCCCACGAACAGCAGACTATCCTGGGAGGTGCTAAGTCCTCTATAAAGAGGAGCAGAATAAAGGGCAGATGAAGAGAATAAGACCCCACCTGCAAAGATGCCATACACAGGGGTAGGGGAAGAGAGCTCATCTTTCCACCTTGGTAGGGCTTGTCTTCCCTCTCTTGTGCAGGGAGGCCACACACCCAGGTTTACACAAGACAGGCCTGGGGTACACCTGTTGTTCTGGAAAAATTCTCAATAAACTCTCTTACTCTCAAAAGTTTCCTAATTTGAACTCAGATTACATGTTCACCTTACTCACAGGAGGCATCTGTGACCTTGAAGGAAGGGGCCTCAAGCCACACTGGTCACAGAGCACAAATGTCCATGGCTCTCATCTCACTCAGAAACAGGCAGCATGCACAGTGGCAAATTCACACATTATACAAGCTTAGGCTCAGATGTACCCAAGTCACTGAGAAAGCCAATGGCAGAGTGTCATTTAAAAATTTTTCTTTTTAACTAAAGGACAAGCAGAGGACTCTCCTGTGTAACACAGGCCTACAGTCTACTTAGAAGGGGTCTCAGTTCTTCACTTTTAATCCACCTCTGAAGCAGATCCAGGCAAGGACTTTATCCAACCTTTGCATGCAGATTAAAGCCAATGCTTGTGTGGGAAAGCAACCCTAGAGTTGCAGACATCGTCTGAATCATCCCTCTGGAGGATTCACTCGGCAAACCCAGAAAAGCTCAAATGTTTTGTGGAACCAGTAGGGGGTATAAATGAACAAAGACAAAGGGCCAGATGCCATTCCTCCATTGTATGCCTCTCCCAGCTTCCTTTCCTCTGCCCGTCAAAGTGAGATCTTCTGTACCCATTAACCAACAACTCCCCAATCTGCCCTTCACCGGCCCCTAGCAACCAGCATTCTACTTCCGTCCCTATGATTTTGACTACTCTGAGTATCTCATGTAAGTGGAATCATACAGTATTTGTCTTTTTGTGTCTAGCTTATCTCACTCAGCAAGGTTTACCCACAGTGCAGCATGTGACAGAATGGCATTCCTTTTTAAGCTCTTTTACATCTATACATCACATTTTGTTTATCTCTTCAATCACTGATGGACACTTGGGTTGTTTCCACCTTTCGGCAATTGTAAATAATGCTGCTATAAATGTGCACATGGGTGTACAAATACCTCTTTTACATCCTGCTTTCAGCTCTGTTGGTTATATCCAAAAGTGGAATTGTTGGATCATATGGTAATTCTATTTTTAACTTTTTGTGGGACTACCATACCGTTTACCATAGCAATTGCACCATTTCACATTTTCACTAAGAGTGAACAAAGGTTTCAATTTCTCCACATCCTCATTGACATCTGTTATTTTCCATTTTAAAAAATAATAGCCATCCCAATGGGTGTGAAGTGGTATCTCATTGTGGTTTTGATTTGCATTTAAATTTTGCACTAACAACAGGTCTAGCACAACCAAAGAATGATTTTTTTTTTTTAAGTAAAAAACGATAGTGCTCTCAAAAAGCTACATTGCATGGAAGCATATTTTCCCTAACATCTTTGTGATAAGAACTTCATGAAGCCCATTCCATTCTCATTCTGTAAACCAAGAGGTCCAGAACAGACATGCAAACATCAGTGGCATCTACATTTCTCATCCCAAGCAGGTTTTAACAATCCCTGGGAAAACTGAAGTCAGAAAGAGAGCTTAAAAAAATCTGTTAGTGACCAAAGGGTATTTATCTATAAAGAATGCTATTGCAAACATAATTCTAAGTAGGGGCAAACTACTAAATCAAACCTCCTATTTGTCCCAACACCTAGAACTGGTCACAGAAGCAACAAGTTGCCTTCTGCCCAAACTTGCCTGCTGAGCCCAGTGTCCACCATCAGCACATGCAATCCTTCTGCACCACTGCTCCCTGTTAATTCATCAAACAAAATACATCTACCTGGACTTTGCTTCAAAATAATCCAAAGTGTGGGGTGGGGGAATACAAATCAAATAAGCTAGATGGTGGGAACATGAAGTTCATTTAATTATTCTACTTTTATATTTTCTCCATTTTTAAAAAAAGAAAACTTATCTGAAGAGGTAAGGGCTTGGGCATTCCACTTTATACATTTTCAGCAACCTGAGGCAGACACTAGGCAGCTGAGAGTGCTCTTTCACAAGGAAAACACTGAGGCTTATCCAATCCAGGTCACTCAGCTCAGGGAAGCCCTGGGGGTCCAGAGTCAGCCTTGTACCCTCCTGCCACACAGTGAGCTTCCCAGAGGGCTGTGCGCCCCAGTCTCTGGCCCTACCCCATGTTGGCATCTCCAGTGCAGATGAAGACTGCACATCACTACCGGGAACCTAGTGGGGAACGACCAGCAGCTTCTCCCTAAGCAAGGTGCTTCACCTTCTACTCTCATTTCTCAACCAACCTCTCTCATGCTCGGTCTTCCTGACTGTTCCTGTTTGTTCCTTCCTGTTCTGCCACAATGCACTCTAACTGAAAAACGATTAACTTTCAACACACACATTGCCAAATCTGCAAAACCCCCAAAACACTGCAGCAACTTCAACCACGAAGCAGACTTGCTACCAAGCTGGATTCATGCACTCCACTACTGGAACATGGTGCTGCAAATGTGTTACTGGGCAAGTTAGCAGAGCTACCTGATGTCCAAAACTCTCTCCTGAGACTCTCTGAAGAAACAAAGGTATCAGGGCCCTCAGCTACAGCAGTAGTGGCAGAGTGTTGCTCTAGCTGCAGAAATCAAGATGAGAGTCAGAGGTCGAGGCACAAAGCCAAGCAGCACACCCAGACAGGGGAGCGTCTGGGTGTCCAAGTGCCCAAGTGTCAGACTGCCTGTCTAGCCCAGCGACCCTCCACCATACACTTGGCTGGGCGTATGGGATGGTGGAAGGGAACATCAGGTAAGGCCAGAGGGCTCACCAGACATGGACCAATGCTGCTCTGAGAAGCCATACATCATGAGGCTAGAGCACAGACCCCTGCATTAAGAAAGACTCAGAGGCACCACATCAAATACCCAGCAACACCCTATTTCAGGGACAAAGATGTGGTTGTTGGTGCAAGTTATCTGAGCACAGGAAAAGGCATGGGCTAAGAGACCAAGCCATTGAATCCCACCTTATTTCTCTAGGATAGAAAATCCCCAACACACTGAGATAAATCACCAGGAGATGAGGCTGTAAAATCAAGCTGGCAAGGCAGAGAAGGCTTAGTAAGTCTGCCTTGTTTTCAAGAGTTCCAGTCCCTAGAAAATGCCAAATCTGCAGTAGAAGCAAAATGTGACGTCACGGTCACTAATTCTGTCCTCCTTTTTCTGCCTAGCCCCACGCAGATACTCATAAACTATGTTTCATGGTTTTAAAAGCCTCCGTGCACGATCATGTCCCCAGGCCCTCCTGCACAGAATCAATGTCTGCCTCTCCCTGGTCCCATCCCACTGGCAATAAACACATGCTATATCTCCCTTAACCCACTGACCATCTCCAGCCAGTGTCCAGTTTTTCTTCTCTTCTTTTAAGGAAAGCATTCTTGGAAGAACTGTCAAGAGCCACCCCCTTCACCTCCTTACTTCTCATTGGGCCCTCAGCCAACTCCAGCTGGGTTTCCATCCACCCACCCTGATCCCCTACCCAGAGCACACAGTGGTCTCCTCAAGGTCATCAACAACCTCTACTTTGTCTAAGCCATTACCAATGTCTTGTCCTCATCCTTCTTTGCCTCCCTGCACCATGGCTGACTGTGCCTTTCCACTTGAAAGGCTTCTATAACACACAATCTCCTGGTCTTCCTTTTACCTCAGGCCACTCACTCTCAGCCAACTTGGGAGTGGGCTTTCTTCTTTGACCCAACCTTTAGCATCCTAGGGCTCAATATTCTCAGTCAACACATCCATCTTCCATGCACTCTTCTGGTCCAGGCTTCCTCTGATGGTGGTTGGCCAAGACTTCCAACTCTAGGACACTCAAAGGAAATGATATCTCCCGGAGGCTGGCTATGAGATAACTTAAACGTACCCTTCTACCCCAAATCCTGTCTCAGAACCACCTGATACCACGATCCATCCCCTCACTCTGCAGTCACTCCAAAATCAGATCATACCACCCAACTTACAAGCCTTCTAATAACGATTTAAAGCATTAGAAAATAATTTCAACTATTTATTGAGACATGTATGACTTGTGACCTGGCTCCTGCATACCTCTGTCCCCAGCTGTGTCCCTTCGCCCACTTACTCAGTTCCAGCCACACGGCCTTCTGTTTGTCCTTTGCACACACAAAGCTCATTCCTGCCTCCAGCCCTTTGCAGCTGCCATTCTCTCTGTCTGGAGAGCATTCTTCCCCAGACCCCTGCTTGGCCACCTCTTCATTAGTACTCAGTTTTCAGCCCACGAGTCACCTCCACAGAATGCCTTTCCCTGGGCACCCTAGCCAAGGAGCTTCTCCCTCACTGCTCTGTTGCTCAGGAGGCTGACATGGCTCTTGGTTACACATAAGCACCAAAAGGGTAGGATTTTGTTGCCTTTGTCTGCTATCACCTCCCAGAACCTAAAACAGGACCTGGCCCACAGTCAGATACACACAAAGTACCTTGCTGCTGCTGACATCTGATTGGGGCACTCCCAGGATCAGAACAGGCAGCAGCAGGTGGTGGAAACAGACAGGCATCTAGGCCAGAGCCCCAAGGCTTCCTGAATCCCCAAGGCTGGGTTGGCCTTACTGTGGCTTTCAATCACCTCGGCCTTTGGCCTTCCAACATCCCCATGGTTGTCACTGGTTCAGTGACGGCAGCGCCTACTGACCCTGCCCAGCACCTTATCCCAGAGCCTCACACAGTGTCTGGTAAATCAAGAGTGTGTGCAAAACCATAATTTACTGAATGAAGGACTTAACAAGGAAACGTGGCCGCTCCCATCCACTTACCCAGAAGATGATGTTGTAGCTGAAAAGGAGGTACTTGTACCAGCAGCTGACCTTGGCGTTAGAGTATCTATAATAGTGCATCTTCTGAGAAGCAGAATCTGCGGAGAAATGTGTGACTGGTGAGACGGCATGCTCAGCGTTAAAATCTCTCTCCCAAACTTGCTCATACGCAGATTCCAGAAAGTTCCCAATCATTTCCCTCGTGCCCCTTTACCCGTCCAAGCAGAGGCCTAGAACCAAGGCCAGGTATAGGTAATGTAAAACTCAGGTTAAATCAGCTCTCCAAAAAACAAGAAAGTTACGGTAAGGGAGATTTGTGAAGGAAGGAAGAAAGGTGCTTTTTAAGTGTCTTCTAAGTACCAGGAATTCTGCTTGGAGCCTTCCCAAACATTGATCTCACCACCTCTCGATTGGGAATTGATTTTTTTCCATTTCATGGTTGAGGAAACAGTTCAGAAAGGTCACATGACTTGCCCAAGGACAAGAGAGCAATGACAGCCCAGGACTGGAACCAAGGACAGGGGACTCCAAAGCTCATGTTCTTTCCACCCACCAGAGCCAACAGAAGAAACAGGGGCTTGACCACAAAGAGTCACGTTTGGGAGGTGAACATGCAGGCAGGTCTGGACACGATCCAGCTGTGCCCAGTGAAGAAACGCCAAGATAAGGGCCCCATACTCATTCATGCAACATTTTCTGAGAAACTCTGAAGCTCAGCCCTCAAAGAGGTGAGGAGGGCCAAAGCAGCCAGCAGCAATCCCCCGCTCCCTCCCTCACCTGCCACCCGCCTTCCCACCTCAACCCACCACGGCCACAGCTTTGTCCTCCAGGGCTGTAATGAAGCTTGTACTACACCACCTAGGTGGGAACACCCTGTGAACTGCAGAGTGAAGGGTGGGGCTGTTTTTTCTGTGTCTAACCTCCAAATCAACCTCAGAGGTCCTACCTTAGGAGGGTGCTATTTCTGAGGGACTTTTCTGAGGGCCTGACCTACCTTTACTGCTTTCCTTTTTGAACCCCAGTGGCAATCCAGGTGGACCCCTAAGTCCTCCATGGTCCCCTGCCCCCAAGGCAGTGGCTGAACAGTGGGGAAGGAGGGAGTGCCTCAAGTGGACAGGTAGGGACAGGTAGGGACAGGTAGGGACAGGATCAGAGGTCTATGGGGCCGTGGTCCCATGCCAGCCCCCTGCTCACCTCCCATTTCCCAGGTGGGGAAAGTAACACAGCTCAAGGCAAAAGCAGACAAGGCCACCCTGCAGGTGAGGAGGTGACCCACCCACATCCGCCAGTGAGAAACTAGCTTCCACGGAGTGGCTACTTGCAAAACCCCTTCCGTGAGGCTGCCACAGCAGGCTGGTTGCTGGTTTGCAACGTTCTGAGAATGAAGTGCCAAGAAGGGACATGAAACCACACTCCTCTGGAAACAGATCCTGTGACCGCTCCACCTCTCCCACGGTGTGGAATTGACAGGCACAGCCTGGACACCACCACTCACTCACCGGCCCCTCCTTCGCAGGAGTGCTGGGAGAGCCTGGCCTGTCTGACCTCAGAAATCAGCAGGGGAGAACAACAGGCAGACAGCTACCCAGCTGCCCCATTCCCACCTCCCCACTTACCACCACCCCACCATCAGAAGAGCACATCCATAAAACTCGCCTCTAAGAATGAGTGTGAACACAACTACCTGTTGCCCAAGGACTCTACAGGACACAAGAACATATATGAGACCTGAACACTGTCTGGGCCACACAGTGTGGCTGCAGGAAGAGAAGGAGCTCTCAGGTAGAGACACAGGTGCCTTCCTTCAGCAACATGACCTCAGCCCATGCAAGTTCCTGCTCTGTCAGGGTCTCAGCATCCTCATCTAAAGTGGGGCTCTTAGTGACTTGCCCCTAACGTCACTGGCATGAAGAGCCTGGCTGGCAGAATCAGAACCACTTATTCTAAATACAGATCCCAGCTCCCAACACAAGATTCTGATGAGGAGGTCCACGTTGAAGCCCTGAATCTGCATTTCTGACAAGTTCCCCTGGTGATGGTGACATGCCGCCAGACCCATGCCCAGCAGATCAGGTATCGGCTTAGGCACCGAGGGTTGCAGCCCTCCCCTTGGGGATCCTACAAAGGTAGATGGGCCTATGAGCTGTGGTGCAGCACACAAACTTGGAAAGAGCAGCTCCTTGTAGGCAACTAACTTAATGGTAGCCTTAGCTAACATTTACCAGCTTATGTTTCACAGGTTACAGGGTCCCAAAGCACAGGGTCGGTTTGTTAATTTTTTGTGTAGGTAGAGCCTCACTATGCTATGTGGCCCAAGGTAGTCTCAAACTCCTGGCCTCAAGCAATCTTCCTGCCAGGGCCTCCCAAATTGCTGACATTACCTGCATGAGCCACCACACCCAGACAATGGTTTGGCTTTTTTAATTGTTTTTCTTTCCTCTCTCTCTCTCTCTCTTTAGGGGAGGGTTGGGCTATCCAACCATAAATCCATGACTAGATTAATGCATATAGCATGAAAAAAAAGTTTTAATCTAAAACTCAAGTACATTTATCACCAAGAACTGTCAATTCAGCTGGAAATGCCCTATGAGGCAGAAACATGTTCTAAGTGGTAGAAACTCTGTTCCTTTTTATGGAAAAGACAATCTGCCCCCCTCTCTTCCTCATGGTTCCCAAAGGAGCCTGGAAAGTAGAAGGCTGTGCCCACCAGGGAGCTGGGCCTCAGGGACTGGGGAGGGCTAGTCAGGCATGGAATTGAATGCCTTGGGATCCTTTGACCTCATTCAACCCAATCCTGTAAAGAATGCTCCAGAAGCAGTAAGAAAAGTCAAACATCCCCCTTCCTCCTTGATGAAAGCTCCACAAAGAAACCAGCTCATTAGCAAACATGTCTGTCTGCTTTCCACAGTGTTGGTAGCTTACCTCTGCTCCCCTGCTCGGGGCCTTTGTAAAATGACTGTCCTGTGTTGACACAGGGACTCTCAACGTGAAGGTCCCCAGTCTCCTGCAGCTCACATTCCATTAAGTATGCATAACACGGAAAGGCTACAGGGAACACTTCATAGGGATGCAGGTGGCAGAGAGGCCAGCACTCTGGAGCAAGGATTCTCCGTGGGGCGCCTGGCTTCCCTCACCATCTGCTGCTTCACCTCTTGCACCCAAGACGCATGACCAACTAGGAAACAATTCTGCCTTCAGATGCTGGGATCCACCCCGATGCCCATCAGAGACTCTCACAGCCACGATCTAAACCCCAAGCCCTCACTCCCTCCCTGGTAACGTCAACACACGAAACTATATTAGTCAGATCCACACTGCGGAATAACTAGGAAGAAACCCCCACTCATCCAAGAAGAGGTATGTTCCACTCAGATGACGTATCCTGATGCACTTGCCACTTACAACCCAGAGCACATGCACTGCCAGCCTTACATCACATTTGGTCCTTTTTGTACAACTCAGGATAACCCCATGAGGTCTAGGGGTGGGGCTGTCCCAGTGACATTTTTCCCCCATCCTCAACCCACAAAAGAGGAAACTATTGCAAGAAACTGTTGCAGGAAACATTTCAGTTTTCCTTTGCCCCCACTTCCCTACCCCTGCCCACCCACCTAAGCTCGGGACAGGGAGGGAAGGCGCCTCTCACTCTGTCCCTCTCTGCTCTACTGGCCAGTGGGTGGGGAAGCAGGTCCTGACCCTCCATGGGGCCAGATCCTGGTCTCCACAGAGTTTAAGCTGAGGGAGGTAAATGGGAGACTCATTTGGACTCCAGCCTAAGCCACATCCTCCCACACAGTGTACAGTGGTCTTCTATCTGTGGAGGGGTAATGATGGAACTGCACAACAGGTGTGGCTTGGTGGCTGCAGAAGCCCAAAGAAGGGAAAAAGAACTGAGCGTTCCTGAGCCACTGACAGAGCTATTATCACATTTATACAAAAAATGCAGGAAGGCTGATAAAGGCAGTGGTGCTGAAACTAGAACCCAGATCTGACCCAAAATGATTCCCAAAGGGACCATGGTCCCTAGCATCTCATCTCATTTGCTCAACCACATCATACCAGAGGAGGGCAGAAGTTAGCCCTCTATGAGCAGATCCATCCACAATGAACATCCAACATCATTTATCTTAAACACGCACACAAACACATACGCACGCCCGCAAGATGACTAAGAATCTTCCTAAGAGTAGAGATGGGTGAACTCTTCACAAATGTTAAGTACCATTCCAGCAGAGAAGAATCTCCAAAAGCTATATTGTGTGCAAAGAAAAACAATTGAGACCTCAGACCGTCTGAACTCTAAGAACATGATACAAAATAAAGCATCAGTGTGGCAGGTAAAAGGCACGTTTATCAAAATTTCAACTTCTCAAAATGGGGCAAAGGGAGAATTGTTTAACAGCGGTAAGATAACTGGTTAGCAACCTGAGGGGAGTTAAATAATAAGCAAATAACAATTAGACATTTAAAAGACATATGCACATGCACGCACACACCCACATCCAGAGAACAGGGTATTTCAAGTTCATTTTACTCCTCTTCAACTTTTGAGGCAACAGGAAAAAACAATTCAAAGCACAAGACTACCAAGCCTGAACAGATAACAAATCTAAAAAATCCCCATGATTACAAGTAACATTAAAATAAAAAGGGAAACACAAATGTTATCTCCAGCCGCAAAAATTATGACAGAGTACATATCTGCAACCTATAGAGATCCGTACTTCAAAGAGACTCCCGTTGCAGACAAATGAACAAAGGATATGAATATTATACACAAATGGAAGAATAACATAACAAATGGAAAAATAAGCCTGGGCAACATGGCCAAACACCATCTCTACAAAAAATACAAAAATTAACCAGGCGTGGGAGACTGAGGTGGGAGGATCACTTGAGCCCACGAGGTAGAGGCTGCCACGAACAGTGATCATGCCACTGCACTCCAGTCTGGGTGACAGAGCAAGACCCAACATTAAAAAAAAAAGAAAAGGAAAAGAAAAATATTCAGTGTCACTGGAAATAAAACTTAAGGAGAATCCAGACATACTATTTTACACTTTCTCTCATTTTTGAGACTACAGTCCTACTCTGTCGCTCAAGCTGGAGTGCAATGTCGCAGTCTCAGCTCACTGCAACCTCCTCCTCCCAGGTTCAAGTGATTCTCCAGCCTCAGTCTCTGGAATAGCTGGGACCACAGGAGCATGCCACCAGGTCCGGCTAATTTTTGTATTTTTTGTAGAAATGGGGTTTCATCATGCTGCCCAGGCTGGTCTTGAACTCCTGAGCTCAAAGCGATCTGCCCACCTTGGTGTTAGATATAGTGAACTCCAAGTTTCTCTTCAAAGAATCAGTATGTCAGTATGTTCAGGTATCTTATTAATTCTCTATTTTAAAATTTAACTTCCTTGTAGTTTCTAACCTTTTCCACCACTTCTAATCAGTAGTTCACATCTGTTCCCCCAGTCCCCTGCCGCATCCTGACTCTTCCCAGTCACCCACTCCGGTCACCTTCTTTGACCTAGGTCACCCCTGGCTATCTGCTCTGACCCACCCGTAACTGTCCTTCCTGCCAAACCACCCACCCTGCCACTCCAGTTCGGATCCTGCTCTCTTTGAAATAGCCAATCAGGATTAGTCTAGCTTGTGCAGTCCAACCCTAGCCAACAGGGGAATGACACAGCACTAGGGGCAACCCCTGTCAGGCATAAGTACCCCTTTTCCTCCCTTGTCCAAATGTACACTCACTATTGTTCCATCTGTGAGCCACACCCTTCTATAGAAGTAAACTGCCTTGCCAAGGAAGTTTATATTCAAGTGCTGCTTCTTTTGCAACATCGAAAATTCTACTTATAACAACGGCCTTCCAAAATACTAAGATTTCAGGCATGAGCTACTGTGCCTGACCTATTTTACACTTTTTTTTTTTTTGAGACTGAGTTTCACTTTGTCACCCAGGCTGGAGTGCAGTGGCTCGATCTCAGCTCACTGAAACTTCTGCCTCTTGGGTTCAAGTGATTCTCCTGCCACAGCCTACTGAGTAGCTAAGATTACAGGTGACAGGCGACCACCACCACATACAGCTAATTTTCATATTTTTAGTAGAGACGGGGTTTCACCATGTTGGCCAGGCTGATCTCAAATTCACCCACCTCGGCTTCCCAGAGTGCTGGGTTAAAGGTGTGAGCCACTAAACCCAGCCTATTTTATACTTTTTAATTCAACAAAACTGCCACTACTATTGTGGCAAACACATTTATTCCTTGCTGGCAGTAGATGCAACAGGTACTACCCTTTGGTAGCAATACAGTTACATTTACCACCTTAACCAATAAACTAATGACTAAGAATTTGCCTCCAGAAAAGGAATATGCTTTAAGTGAAACATGAACCTGATGGTTTGCAATTATGGGACAATTTTTAAGCATGTGCTTAAAGGCCAAAAGTCAAAGTAAGAGCAAAAGGTCAAAGAGGGGTGGTGGTGGACTTACAAGTGATTTTCCAAAAAGGTTTCCAGTGTCACACTTACCATTACCACCTTTGTATTATAAATGAAAATGGGCCCATTGCTGGTTGGGGGTACCCCTGCAGGGGAAGAGAATGCTGGCTGCAGTGTGATAAGGCTGGCAGTCACCATAAACAGGACTCCTCAGCTTCAGTGTTGTACTCACCTGTAACATTCCTCCCTCCTGCCCTTTTTTAAATTAAGAAAGTAGCACATTCTCAACTGTAAAATATCTCAACAATTCAGAAGTGTGAAAAGTGAACGGGCTGGCCAGGCGTGATGACTCACACCTGTGATTCCAGCACTCTGGGAGGCCGAGGCAGGTGGATCACCTGAGGGTGAAGTTCAAGACCAGCCTGCCAACATGGTAAAACCCCATCTCTACTAAAAATACAAAATTAGCCAGGCGTGGTGGCTCACGCCTGCCACCCCAGCCACTCGGGAGGCTAAGGCAGGCGACTCTCTTGAACCAGGGAGGCAAAGGTTGCAGTGAGCCAAGATTGCGCCATTGCACTCCAGCCTGGGCAACAAGAGCAAAACTCCGTCTCAAAAAAAAAAAAAAAAATGTGAACTGGCAACGAGAAACCAGTAAACAAGGGTTTTCAAATCTTACCAGTACCCACAGTAATACATTTAACAAAAGTCAATCCAGTACACACACACACTTGCACGCACAACTAAAATGAGTTTTGTGGAAGCCGGCACAGTGGCTCAAGCCTGTAATTCCAGTACTCTGGGAGGCCAAGGAAGGTGGATCACTTGAGGTCAGGAGTTTGAAACCAGCCTGGCCAACATAGCGAAACCCCATCTCTACTAAAAATTAAAAAATTAGCCGGGCATGGTGGTGCACGCCTGTAATCCCAGCTACTCAGGAGGCTGAGGCAGGAGAATCACTAGAACCAGGGAGGTGGAGGTTGCAGTGAGCCAAGACCATGTCACTGCACTCTAGCGTGGGTCACAGAGTGAGACGACGTCTCAAAAAAATAAAAGTGAGTTTTGTAAAATATTTCCCCTAATCACATGCCGTGCATTGTAGATTTGCTTTTTTCTTTTCATTTTTCAGAATCATAGCTGCACATAATCTAAGAATCAACTACTGTAAAAACCATGTTGAGAAAACAGCAGACCCCAGCCCTTAGGTCAGGTTTTTTCCCTTTCTAGGCAACACTTCCAACTTCTAGCTGACTCTTGATGTTTACACCCAAATATCTCTTAGAAATGTCTGCATATCATACAGTCGTATTACTATTCCCCAGCTTTTCAGTTTTCTGCACTATGTATCCACTTTCTACCCCGGAAGAGGAGGATTTAACCCTTTACTCCCTACAAGCCCCTCTCCCTGCAAGCCACCACTCAACGCTTATCCTTTCCCATCTCTCCACTAATTAAACTGCAGCACCAGCTGGAGTCATTTTCATAGTTGACCTTATTAGGACCATGTGAGCCAACAGGGTAAGCAACATAACACATGATTTCATTTCTTTTCCTGTACAACTTTTTGTTTTCTCTAGTTAATTTTTTTTGTTTAATTTTCTATGAGTTTATCAACATTTAACCCAAAATTTGATATCAGTTGTCTACATCTACTCTCATTGAGTTTTTTTCACATCATATGTTTTATTTCTATTTCTTCTTCAAGAAAAAATCCCTCCCAGG
Source organism: Cheracebus regulus (assembly GCA_963574635.1). Lineage (NCBI taxonomy): Eukaryota > Metazoa > Chordata > Mammalia > Primates > Pitheciidae > Cheracebus > Cheracebus regulus. Next base: position 74,253 of record CAUYQU010011341.1, read on the forward strand.
GCCTTTGGAGCTCTCTCCATCTGGACCAGTGCACAGAATTCCCTTTACATCTTTTGGGATACAACCTAAAGATGATCTGGTGTTTGTTCACTTTCGTGGAGAAATCCTTCAATGTGAAAGGCAAGTTTTTCACGTCCAGTATGTCTGAAACATCTTTATTCTACCTTCACTCTTTTTTCGAGACAGAGTCTCACTCCTTCACCCAGGCTAGAGTGCACTGGTGTGACCTCAGTCACTGCAACCTCTACTTTCTGGGTTCCAGCAATTCTCCTGCCTTAGCCTCCAGAGTTGCTGGGATACAGGCATGCACCACCACGCCCAGCTAATTTTTATATTCTTAATGGAGACAGGGTTTTACCATGTTGGCCAGGCTGGTCTCGAACTCCTGGTCTCAAGCCTCGGACCCCCAAAGTGCTGGGATTACAGGATACCTTCATTCTTGAATTAGTTTGGCTGTGTGTAAAGTTCTAGGCTGGGGATCAATTTCATTGAGCATGATGAAGGCATCGCTCCCCCACCTCCTATAGTCAGAGATATTGAGAAGCCCGAAATCACTCAGATTTCTGATCTGTATTTGACGTGTTTCTTTCTCTGTGTAAGTTGTAGCATCATCCCTTTCTCCCAAACATATTGACACTTCAGGATACTCGTCTGGATCTGATTTCAGCCACTTGGCTCAACATGCCATAGGCCCCTCCACAGAGAAGCTAATAACCTATTGCAGGAAATATTTTCCTCAATGATTTTGCCACTTGCATTCTTCCCTGTTCTCCCTTTCTGTTAGCTCCCGTCAATTGATGTAGGAACCCTGGTTGATGCTTTAATTTTCTTACCTTCTGCTTTATTTATTATTCATCTCTTCATCTTTTTGCTTTATTTTCTGAAAGACTCCCTGAACTTTATATTGTAATAGTTCTACTTATATTTTTGCCCTGCCCTTATTTTTTTATTTTTATTTATTTATTTTTTTGAGACATAGTCTTGCACTATCCCAGGCTAGAGTGCAGTGGTGCGATCCCTGCTCACTGCCACTTCCATTTTCCGGTTTCAAGCAATTCTCCTGCCTCAGCCTCCCGAGTAGCTGGGACCACAGGCACGCACCACCATGCCCGGCTAATTTTTTGTACTTTTTAGTAGAGACGGGGTTGCACCATGTTGGCCAGGATGGTCTCGATCTCTTGACCTCGTGATCCGCCCGCCTCGGCCTCCCAAAGTGCTGGGATTACAGGCGTGAGCCACCGCGCCTGGCCCATTTTTTTTTTAAATTTTAAAATAACTTCATTTTCTAGCTGTTCCTTTTTATTGTATCCTATTCTTATTTCATGGATACAAGAATTTTTTTCAAAATCTTTTCGCCAAATAGACTTCCTTTCAAATTGCTTTTTTCATTTGTCTTCCTTTCCTTCATGTTAGTCACTTTCTTTAGCCATCTAGTAATCCCTGGCAGTCCTCATGACTAAGAGTGAATGACTCAGGAACTAGCTGGAAGCTCTGAGTCCTTGGGCAGCTGAGTTTCTGTCTAGGACGACCTGGTTGGGCCATTTGCTGGGAAATCCCTGTTGTCAGCATATGTATTTTTCTCCCATCTTAGGCTGGTTAGACTCCACAATGAGGCTCCTTTTCACCTGTAAGAGCCTGGCTGTCAATGTTCTAGAAGCCAAAGGTGTTAGAAGACTAGAGAATGGAGGTGGTCTCAATATTAACTCCCAAGAATACCTGGAGGCTCCTAGGCCCTTGGTTTTTCCTTCTGCAGAATAAATCTGCAACATGCAGCTAGAGTCGGAGAGGCCATCATCCAGCACCAGGGAGGAAGAAAAGGAATGGAAGGATATAACTGCATCCGCTGCTTTCAGACTATTCTTGTACTCAGCAACCTCTGATGCCCACAATCCCCTCCCACCACAAAAATATCTCATGCCATCCATTCCTACATTTTAAACTGAATCATTCATCTACTCTTTGCTTGCAACATTTTTCTTGCTGTTGTTTTCTTTCTCATTCTCCCTGTCCTCATGCACTGATTTCTTTTTTAAAACTCCCGTTATCTTATGCGGGGTTTTAGGAGAAAGCAAAATTAGATGTATCTACTCAAACCACTATTTTTTACCCAGAAGACCTTTAGAAAGATTTCAAAGTATTTCCAATCGCCATCTTTTTATTTAGCAAAGTGAAAAAATCAGGAAGTAGTGGCTGGGCACAGTGGCTCCTCCCAGCACTTTGGGAGGCTGAGGTGGGTGATCACCTGAGGTCAGGAGTTCAAAACCAACCTGGCCAACATGATGAAACCCGTCTCTACTAAAAATACAAAAAATTAGCTGGGTGTGGTGGTGCATGCCTGTAATCCCAGCTACTCGGTATGCTGAGGCAGGAGAATTGCTTGAACCCGGGAGGTGGAGGTGGCAGTAAGCTGAGATAGCACCATTGCACTCCAGCCTGGGCAACAAGAATGAAACTCTGTCTCAAAAAAAAAAAAAAAAACCGAGCCAGACGCCTGTAATCCTAGCACTTTAGGAGTCTGAGGTGGGTGGATCACGAGGTCAGGAGATCAAGACCAACCTGGCCAACATGGTGAAACCCCATCTCTACTAAAAATACAAAAACTTTGCCTGGTGTGGTAGCACACACCTGTAGTCCCAGCTACTCAGGAGGCTGAGACAGGAGAATTGCTTGAACCTGGGAGGTGAAGGCTGCAGTGAGCCAAGATTGTGCCACTGCACTCCAGCAGCCTGGGTGACAGAGCAAGATTCCATCTCCAAAAAAAAAAAAAACAAAAACAGGAAGTATAATCTATTATTTCATAATACATAAAAAAAAAAGGACAAAAGAGACCTGGCACATGCAATTAAGGTTACTAATCAACTGATCTTAACATGGTAGGGGGGGTCATCTGAGCAATCCAATATAATTACATGAGCCCTTAAAAGCAGAGCTTCCTCCCAGCTGAGGGCAGAAGAGGAAGGCAGAGAAGCAGCAGAAGAGGAAGGCAGGGAAGCAGCAGAAGAATTTGATGCACTGTTGCTGGATCTGAGTAGAGGGGCACATGCAAGGACCAGTGAGGGGCTCTATGTGCTAAGAGGAGCCCTGGCTGACAGTCAGCAAGGACTCAGCTCTACAGTAGCAAGAAACTGCACTCTGCTGAAAACCTGAATGAACCTGGAAGTGGATTCTTCCTAGAGCCTCCAGAGAGGAGCACAGCCCTGCCAACAATTTGATTTGGGCTTTGTGAGACCCTAAGGAGGGAATAAATTGAGCTATGCTGGGCTTGGACCTCCAACCTACAGAAATTGTGAGACTTAACACAGTCAGCCTTCTGCACCCACAGTTCTATATCCATGGACTCAGCCAACTAGGAATGGAAAATATTTGAAAAAATATAAAAATAACAAAAAAGATACAAGTAAAAAAATACAGTAAAACAACTATTTTCACAGATTTTTTTTTTTTTTTTTTTTTTTTTATACAAGGTCTTGCTCTATTGCATAAGCTTGAGTGCAACAGTGCTAACTTGGCTCACTGCAGCCTTGATCTCCCAGGTTCAGGCAATCCTGCCTCAGCCTTTAAGTAGCTGGGGTAGCTGGGACTACAGGAGTATGTTACCACGCCCAGCTGATTTTTAAATTTTTTGTAGAGACAGGATCTCACGTGTTGCTCAGACTGGACTTGAACTTCTGGGCTCAAGCGATCCATCTGTCTCAGCCTCTCAACATGCTTGCATTATAAGCATCCGCCCCCCCCACCCCGCCCCACGCAATCAGCCAGCCTTTACATTGTATTAGGTGTTTTTTTTTTTTTAAGTAATCTGGAGATGGCTTAAAGTTTAGGGAAGGATGTGTGAAGGTTATCCGCAAATACTGCACCATTTTATATTAGGGACTTAAGCATCTGTGGATCTTGGCATCCTGGAGAGGGTATGTCCTGGGACCAAATCTCCTTGGACAATGGAGGGATGACTGTATAAAAAGGATGGGGAGACCAGGTGTGGTGGCACACACCTGTAATCCCAGAACTTTGGGAGGCCAAAGTGGGTGGATCACGAGGTCAGGAGTTCAAGACCAGCCTGGCCAAGATGATGAAACCCTGTCTCTACTAAAAATACAAAAATTAACAGGGTGTGGTGGTGGGCCCCTGTAATCTCAGCTGCTTGCAAGGCTGAGGCAGAGAACTGCTTGAACCCAGGAGGCAGAAGTTGCAGTGAGCCTAGATCGTGCCACTGCACTCCATCCTGGGCAAAAGAGCAAGACTCTGTCTCCACAACAACGACAAAAGGATAGGGAAAGGAGGGAAAAAAAGAACATCAATTCAGAACAAAGTGGACCTTTAAATTAAAACTTTTTCTTCTCTTTTTTAAAGACAGGGTCTTGAACTCCCAGGTTCACGTGGTTCTTCTACCTCAGCCTCCCAAGTAGTTGGGACCACAGGTGTGTACCACCACATCCAGTTAATTTTTGAATTTTTTGTAGAAACGAGATCTTACTGTGTTGCCCAGGCTAGTCTCAAATCCCTGGCTCAAGAGATCCTTCCTCCACAGCCTCCCAAAGTGCTGGGATTATAGGCATGAGCCACCATGCTCAGTCTAAAACTTTTAGGTTTACAGAAAAGCTCATTATCTCTCCTATTACCAGATAAGCTCTATCAAAACGTCACTGCCAACACTGGTACTCCCTAAGAATCAGCTGTTTGTGAGCCTTTGATCCAGATTAAACTCTGGCTAGTGTTTGGCAGCCCCACACCCAAAGTCAGGCCCCTGGCTTCTCTCACAGGGACCTCCGGGGGGTGGCGGGGGGGATGGCTACCTGCACCCCTCCAACAGTTCTTTAGCATCCCCCGATTCTGCCTTGCCCTCTTTGGACAATGCCTAATTCAGCAGCTTGCTGAAAATGCGGAATCTGAATTCCCTTCAATCTGCATTTTACTAAGATCCTGAATAAGATGAAAATTTGAGAAGCTCTGAGACAACAGACTCATTTTTAATATACAAATAAGGGGTCATGAGGGAGGAAACGGGGAGAGAAGCCCCAAGGGAAGGAAGCCGGAGGACAGTGGAGAAAGTGAACTGACTGTTGGGAAGGCCAGGCCCAAACCACGCAGCCTGACCCTGCCCAGACACCGCAAATTCCCCAGGCTTCATGCAAGTGAAGTAACGCCCCTCCTTTGGGATAATAACACGCCTCACAACCCTTCAACACTACTCTGCTGGTGGCTCCAGAGCTGCATCTTTCCACACAAGCACCAGGCACAAATACCAGAAAGGGCATGGACCAAGCGGTCCCACCCAGAATCCCTCAGCCTCCACCCACCCAGACACTCAAGAGCTTTCCTAAACAACTCCCACTCCAATACCTCCCCTCCCTTCCTGAGGGTCACAGGTCAGTTTCTTATGACATCACAGGGAAGGTCTGAAGGTCTCTTACCCGCCTGTCTACCTCCAACCCCACCCCTCCTCTAGCTCCTGTTTCTCCCAAGGACCCAACTGACAATGACAACACCCACCACCCATATCCTGAGCTATACCTCATGCCCCCAAATTATCCTTGCTGTCTCCTTCCCTCTCATTCTCCAAAGCCAATGAATCATTCAATACCACTTGGCCTTTGAGGCTCCCAGAACTGGCCTCTGACCTGATCACGGGCCCATCTCAGGGAAAAGCAGCCACATCCCACAAGGAAGGTGGAGCTCCTAGTGCATCTCCAGCAGTACCTGGGGCCTGGTCATTCCTACCATCTGAGGTGCTGGGGAACATTCATAGGACAAAGGAACAAGCAGGCCCAGGGAGAGAAGCCTAGGAGAGGGCAGGTGGATAGGAAAGAATGGGCCCCAGTAGGAGACAGGATCACTAAGGCAGGCCAGGGCAGGCTGCTCCACTGCCCACAGGAATCTCACCCTCTGAGGGTGGAAGGAGGGGTCTGGCTCTCACTGACTCACCCCTGAGAGCCAGAACTGTCTATGTACTTCTCTGACTTATTCCCTTATTACCCTGAACGCCACACCCAGAGGCCACCAGAAAACAGTGCAAAATCAGACACCAAGGCATGTGAACCTGTGGATTATATCAAAAAAGAAAAAAATTATAATTAAAAAAACACCAAAACCACCACAGTGGCAGTAACCACTCACTGGGGTGAAGAAGTCTGACTCTTTATTGTGGGAAGTCACAACAGAACTGCACAACGTCAGGAAGCTGGGTCCCCTCCTCTATCACAGAGTGACAAACACTGCCCTGGCACAGTGTGGGGAAGGTGGGACCCCAGCTTCCAAGCCCATTAGGCCCCTGACTGCCAGCCCTGGGTGGCCTCCACATGGAGGCGCAGGAGAGGCTGGGCCCCAGCTCTGAGCTCCACCAGGCTTTCCAACGGGCCCGAGGTTCTCAGTGCCTGACATCCTGTAAAAACCCTGATCTTAGCAACTGAAGCGCTGTGAATTTCCCTACCAAAAACCCACAACCCAAAATCTGCCAGGTTTCAGGACACCAAGGGGCCTCCTCATTAACCTGGTGAGGGGAGGCCTCTGTCTCCCTCAGTGTTGTCATCAAGAAAGCAGCAGAGTGGGTGGATGTGGGTCAGCGGAGGCCTCAGCGGGAGAAGTGCTGGGCCTGGAATGGAGGTCACCTAGTCCAGTGACTTCCAAACTTACAATTTTTATTATTTTTTAAGCTACAGGAGGCTTTGTTCAAAGAAACTCTGACCTAGAAACCCAGCATGGAGGCAGGCAAAGCAGAACACTTTTATCTTCAGGTGGCTGGGGGAAAGGGAGGCTTCACAAGGTGCACACTAAAAATCATGGGCCCAGTGCGGCTGATGCCACACTCCACAGGACAGCAGAATGGCTCAAGGAGCTGCCTCCAGAATCATACAGCAACTAGTTCAACAGAACTGTGATAGACCTGGAAATGCATGTTTTGAAGAGCTGTCATTCACAGCAGTTTGAAAAAGCCCCCACTGGCCAAATCTGGAACATCTGAGCATCAAAATAAAAAATATCAATGGATTTTAACTCACTGAATAACATGAGCCTATTCTAATACACACACAGAGGGATAAATAAACAGGAGAGAAGGAAAAGTTCTGTGTAGCACAATGATATACACCTACAGCAGTTCTGTATAGCTAACGATAAATGTAGAAGGAAACATGGAATTAAATCATCTCATTGAGCACCCATGACAGAAACAACCAACTGTACCAAGAATCTTCAATGGGTCCTAAAACCAGTTGAGGATTTTGATGTGAAATAGCATACTGTATTTGCATAGTCTCAAAGTATCTCCCCACAGGACACTTACAAAGAACAAAATAGTAACTTAGAGGGGTGAAACCCAGCAGACATCACCACAAGCAAATGATCATTGTTAATACCACTGGTAATGACTCAGCCCCACATCATTTGCCTCCCAAGGGGATGCACCTAGGACTCACCATTTCTGCAGTATTCCTGACAAAATTGCAGAATTTGAATCTAAGCATGAGGAAACAACAAACCTAAATTAAGGGAGATTCTACAAAATAAGTAGCTTCAAGTAACTCAAAGTCAAACATAGAGTTTGTCGTCCTTGTTACGGGGGGGGAAAAAAATAAAAAGCCGGCGCAGTGGCTCACACCTGTAATCCCAGCACTCTGTGAGGCCGAGGGGGGCGGATCACAACGTCAGGAGATTGAGACCATCCTAGCCAACATGGTGAAACCCCATCTCTACTAAAAATACAAAAAAATTAGCTGGGCGTAGTGACGCACTCCTGTAGTCCCAGCTACTCAGGAGGCTGAGGCAGAAGAACTGCTTGAACCCAGGAGGCAGAGATTGCAGTGAGCCAAGATTGCGCCACTGCGCTACAGCCTGGGCAACAGCATGAGACTCAGTCTCAAAAAAAAAAAAAGTAAACAAAACATTCAGGCCTTGGGCCCTGTCGGAGATTTTCACTTTTATATTTTTGAGACAGGGCCTCACTCTGTGACCCAGGCTGGAGTGCAGTGGCCAGTGGCACCATCACAGCTCACTGCGGCCTTGACCTCCTGGGCTCAAGTGATCTTCCTGCCTCAGTGCACACCTTCAGTCCCAGCTACATAGGGAGATGGGGTCTCCTCCTTAGTTTGCCCAGGCTGGTCTCAAACTCCTGCTTAAGCCATCCTATTGTCTCGGCCTCTCAAAGTGCTGGGATCACAGGCAGGAGCCACCACACCCAGCACCCATTAGAGATTTTCAGAATGATTCATCAGGCACCTCATTCAACTGCACCAGCAGCCTCAGGGCAACAACACCTGCTTACCCAGGTGAGGCAGAGCCTGGTCACCCACACCTGCCACCCACCCCACCCCCACTGCTCAAATGGCTGGGTAAAAGGAGGCCTGACACCTTCTTGGCTTCCAAGTTGATGTCCCAAACTACTTCCCTCTGCTGTTGAAGGTGAAGCTGCCCACTCATGGGACGGTACTAGGCCAAGGCAGGCATGGTACCTACCCTGATCATCATGGCAGGCCTCTTTCTGAAAATCTGTCTATATGAAATGTCTATATACAGAATGCTTCACATGCCCCTGGTAAGAGCACATTAGAGCCTTTTTCTCAGCCAGTTGCAAACAAATGTGGAGAGTCTGGCCCCAGTCCACCCCAGTATCCCTAATGTAAACAAGAACCCAGAGGGTCCAAGGTGCAGTGCCTCCAGACTTCAGGAGGACTGGACTGGGCCCTGTGTCCTCCCTAGATCAGTAAGGTTGAAGCAACCTGCCTAGCAATCCATCAGTGCACAGGATTGCCTGCCAAGCCCATGGGGTGAAAAGGCTTTTACTGTGTGAGACAAGCACCTTAAGACTTGTTTCTACATGTTCAGGGCACTGCTGCATGCAAGACACCCAGAATGAGGCCATGGAGACCAATTCCAACTCAGAGTGGGACCTGTGCCTGACTCAGGAGACTCAGAACATGACTCCTCATTAAATGCAGTCAAGTAGGTGCTGGAAGGCAGAGGAGGTGCTGATGTGGTGACAAGTTAGTCAGGATATGCTCCCTAGAGCAGCTGGTCTACATGTGTACTAGATGAGGGCAGCAGATCTAGAAGCTGCACAGTTTTTGGGATCGATGGCTGTGCCTGAAGATAGGGAGGGACACACTGCAACCCAACCTGGCAGCAGGCAACTGTCTCATCCCGAGACTGACCCTCCAATGCAGACTATCAGCAGAACCTTCAGTGTATCCCCAGCTCCAGGCTGGGACCCACAGATGACACCAAGACAAAACCAGCATGGCCATCCTTGCACGGCTGACACTGTTGTGTGAGAGCCACTCCTGAACACCACAGATGTTCCAAGTGATGAGTGGCCCATTCTTGGGGAGAAATAAACTTTGCTCCAATAACTGTGACTTTAAAGGCAGGCTATTATGGGAGCTGCTCCAGTAGGCTGCAGGGATTTGACCTGCATGCCTAATGTAGATTTGAAGTGTTCTCTTTGTACAGGTCACAAAAAACTACATAAAACAGTTTAGAATTATATTTACTCCTCTTTCTCTATTTTTCTGTGCCTGAAAAGCATGGAAAATAATGATAAAGATAATGGCTGTAAGATGTTTAAAAATCTTTGTAAGGCCAGGTGTGGTGGATGATGCCTGTAATCCCACCACTTTGGGAGGCCAAGGCGGGCAGATCACAAGGTCAGGTGTTCGAGACCAGCCTGACCAACATGGTGAAACCTGTCTCTACTAAAAATACAAAAATTAGCTGGGCATGGTGGCAGATGCCTATAATCCCAGCTACTCAGGAGGCTGAGGCAGGATAATTGCTTGAACCCAGTAGGCAGAGGTTGCAGTGATCCAAGATGGTGCCACTGCACTCCAGCCTGGGCAACACAGCAAGACTCCGTCCCAAAAAGGAAAAATTTTAAAATTCTGGGAAAAAAAATTACAAATGTTTTAAATTATATAATACATAGCATTTACATTGTATTCGTTCTTCTAAGTAATCTAGAGATGATTTAAACTATATGGGAGGAAGTACATAGGTTATATGCAAATACTATTAAGTGTGGGGGCTAAAACCAATCTCCCTTGGAGACAGGACACCAAGGGGAAACTGTACTGTGTTGTAAGACAAAAAAAACTCACCTCAAAGGATAGCATTCTGGAAACCTTCTGAGTCTAGGGTGGGACATTTTCCAGCCCACGCAGGGCCTGGCTCCCCCAGCCTGGGGGAAAAAGATTTACAGAGCTAAAACAAAACAAACAAAAATCCTTCCCAAAGAAGCCATGAAAAATGAAGCCAGTGGGGAAAAATAAAACTAAGTGTGAACTGAGAATGTCAAAAGAGAGGCGGAAGTGGGGGCAGACATTTTTAAACTGCAAATCAATGGTGAGAAATTGCTGGAAAAGGTTGAGAGGAAATCAAGTCAGAAGAAAGCTAGCAGATCATCCCCCTAAAACAGAGCCACAAAGGCAGGGGGCCCCTTGGATAGCTGAGCAGGGGAGTCAGGATCTCATCCCCAGGGATGAGAGCTCTTCCCCACAAAGCCCCTGCCTTTGCCAGAATGCAGGGGTTACGAAGGCGGTACAGTGAAATCAGGAGAGCCACCTCAAACTGTTTTCTGCTGCAAAACTGCCACAAAATACAAATTTATAGCCCCTCTTCTGGACTACTCATTTATCTTCAACATAACCAAAATATCTTTATAGAAAATGCTTTGTGTTTCTTCCAAAAGCAAACATTTACGACCTGATTCTGATCCTGTTCTCCAGCTGGAATGGGGCGGGGCAAGTGGCACCAGATGGCCAGGGAGGCTTAGCACTGCCCTTTCACCCAGGAGGGCTCCAGTTACCCCCACAACCCCCGTGCCCCAAAGATGACCTCGCCAGCAGGGCTCTGGGCCAAGGGGGCTTTCTCAACCTAGCTCCATTTCCAAGACACCCCCGGCACCGAGGAATAACTGCTGTAAACTGCATACCCAGAGGGGAGGGACTGCACAGCCGGGGCTGCCAGAACCTGCTTAAAGTCGGCAACTTTCAGGAAAATAAGGGGGTAAAGACTGCAAAAAAAACCAAAGGTGCAAGCATGACAGTGCAGCTGGCTGAACTAAACATAAACATTTCTTACTAAACGGAAGAAGTTAGCTGTGCTTCTCAAACTTGATAGTGCATTCATCCAGGTGCAGTGGCTTGGGCCTGTAATCCCAGCCCAGCACTTTGGTGCATCACTTGAACCCAGGAGATTAAGGCTGTATTGAGCCTTAATTGCAACACCAAGTGCAGGGTAAGCCCTATCACAAAAAAAAATAAAAAAATTTTAAAAAGCATTAGAATCACCTGGGTTACCTTGTTAACAATGCAAATTCTGATTCAGCTGATCTGGGTGGAAGCCTCCAAGAATCTACATTTGAGCAAGCTCCCAGGTGAGGCCCATGCTGCCAATCAGCAGGTCTGTGGACAGCACTTAGAACAGTAAGGATAGAACATTGACACACAGAGGGGAAACAACCACTAAAGCAAGTCACGGGAAGAAAGCCATCCATCTTTATTGTGCTTGATTTACAAGGATGCAATCAGCTTCCCCGGAGGAATGCTTTAATTTTGGGATTTGTTTGGGATTTTGGTGCATCTCACTGGATCTTCACAGGTTATTTTTATTCCCATTTCTCAGCTGTAAAATCTACTCTAACCAAATGACAGAAGCCTACCGCTTCCAAGACCACCGGCCTCCTGTGTTGTGCCTGGCAGAAACACAGCCTGGAGCAGTGACACAGACTGGCCTAGAAGACAATGGGAGGAAGTCAGACAGGCAGCAGGCACAGGGGGGCCTGGCAGGCAGTGCTGGTTAGGGCTGGCAGGCCCAGGGGATGGAGGCTGGGCCAGGAAAGGCAGATAACGGGCCAGAAACCCAGCCTGAAAGGGCACCAGGAAAAGAATATTTTGTCTTCTACAACCTGCTAACAAAATAGGGGCAAAATTTAAACCCAGTCCCTACCCCCAAGGAAGAGGAATGGGGATAGTGTTTTTGTTTTACTTTCAGGAGCTTGGCCTCACTTTGGCAAGAGGTAAAATTAGAAGCTTTACTTCCCTCTCCCTGGATTCCACTTCATGAGAGAGGGGCTACACTATCAAACAAAAGTAATGTGCCATTTCCAAGAAAAGCCAAGGCGAGGTCCAAGGCAAGACTACTCACCAGTGAGCTCCAGGGGCCACACTCAGTGCCAGAGAACTGGGAGTGTGTGTCTGAGCTCAGGGTGTAAAGGGAGCACGTTTGCCAGGAGCTCTTGACCTGCAAGAGGGTTCCAACCTGGATAGGGGGGGTGCGCAGAAGAAAAAGATTGACAGAAAGCGGGGTCTGGAGGGTGAAGAAGCCTATGCCTCACCAACAACTTTATTATGCTCAGGGTCAGTTTATATACCTTTCTTAGGTGTGTGCCTACGTGATATAAAGGGGAACATAAAGTTTTAAAGTAGAAAAACAAGTTACAACCTCGCAGAATAAGGACAATGGAAGGGTCAGCTTACACCATCCACCAGAGTAGGTGGTCACATTATCACATCAAAGGGTAAGTTGTTTATCTTCTGGAAGAGTCAGCAAAGTCATAACCATATCTTTGTAGAAAACTCAATTATCGTACCCAAATGCATCTCGTCTGCATGACCATTTGGTAATCGCTCACAAAGTTTATCTCCAATCTAAGTCTCTTTCTGCTCCTGCTTTCCCATAGCTCAACTTCCCTCAACTGGAGACACTGTGTCTGGGCACTAGCCCTCCGTATTGTAAAGCCTAATTTACAAGGCCCTCACATGTGGGCGTTCCCCACAAGGGTGGGTCCGTTTCCATTTAAAAACTACAGGCATCTTTTGAGATGATCATCACTGCCCCTCAAGAACCTGAGGAAGAAATGCCCTGGAAAAGAGGGGCCCTTTGTTAATTTCATCTGATGACATTTTCTTCCAAAGGATCCTGAGTTGGCAAGAGAGATTCCAGGTAGTGACCAACTATTTTGGAGTTAGATTCATAGAACTACAAGGGTTACAGCTAAAATGTTCCAAAGTTCCTCTAGGCAACACTTCCATTTTCCAGTCAGAATCTATACCCCAGGAAGTGACCCACTAAAGTGACCCAGTAAGCCAGCAGCACAGCCGGAGTTCAAACCCCTGCCTCTACATCCATGTGTTTTTCCCAGAATACCGAGCTGCCTCGACTGACTTTCCCAGTCTTGTTTGGGTCCACCAACCTGTAAACTAAAAATTCTAAGCCCCACAACCAACTAAACAGACCTTCTTGGCCAAGAGGACCCCAGAGAAACCTGAAAAACTGAGCTCTTAGCCACAGTGAGAAGGGAGGTTGGACAGGCCTCATTACGTACCTCCTCCCTTTCGGGACTTAGACACACAACTGATCATTGTTCATATTAAAAATAGATCATAAGACTAAGAAACAAGACTCTTTGTGACGATAAGATACCAAAATATGAACAGGACCGAAGGCCATGCCAGACAAGGGTTAAGTCACTCACCCCACAGCTCACTCTAACTCAGCGTATTGGTTAACCGACTTCCTTATCTTACCAGTCATTTCTGCTGACTCTAAATTTCTGGACAAAGCTTTACTCCTTTAACCAAATATAAATTAAAGAATCTCTGAACCCACCTATGACCTGTAAGCCCATTTCATGATATCCCACCTTTCTGGGCTTAACCAATGCATATCTTCCATGTACTGACTTATTCCTTTGCCTGCCACTTTTGCCTCCTTAAAATGTCTAAAACAAAACTAATCCGATGGCCTCGGGCACCCTTTCCCTGGACCTCATGAGACTGTGCCTTCCTCTGGCCACAGACACTCTTTAAAATATTTTAGAGACTATGGTTAACATACCCCAAAAGTGGCATCTGTGTTTCAACACCTTTCACAGTGAGCACCAGCTCTTTTTATTGAGTCTGGTAGGTGCTACAACATTGGATAAAATGAGGGGTGAGTGCTGTGGCTCACACCTATAATCCTAGCACTTTGGGAGTCCGAGGCGGACAGACATCTTGAACCCAGAAGATGAGTTCAAGGCCAGCCAAGGCAACATAGCAAGACCTCATCTCTATGAAAAATTTTTTAAAAATTAGTCACATGGTGGTGCATGTCTGTGGTCTCAGCTACTGGGAAAGCTGAGGCAGGAAGATCACTTGAGCCTGGGAGGTGGGGGCTACAATAAACCATATTCATGACACTGCACTCCAGCCTGGGCAACAGAGCAAGATTCCATTTCAAAAAATAAAATGAGGACACTCCGAGGTGCAACCTTATCTGGGGCTGAGGCTTGCTTCCTGATTTGTAAAACTTGGCTGATAAGAGAATCAAGTAAGATAGCCAGGATGGGTTTTGAAATGGTAAGATAAAATGCTAAACACATGAAACTAGTGGGAGTTATAAGTTCTACACAAAACAACTCTATTTCAAAGGCAGTGCCTTACAGATTCTGGCTGTGGTTTAGAAAGCAGACAGTATGGGTTGGGGCGGGCACACCTCAGATAGAGAAGTCAGACAGTGGGTGAGAGTGGCCTTCACCTCCGCCTGCTACGCCACACATAGCTGAAATTGGACCCCCAGACAGAATGCTCATTTTGCCCACCAAAAAGTGGTGGGGGAGAGATTCACATGTGAAGGAGCAAGGGACAGTTCCCCTCAGTTAGAGAAAAGTCCTCACAACCACAGAGACCAAAATAAAAAATGTTCTCAACCAATCCTGTCTGTTTTCAACAAGGACCAGGAGATTAAGAGTGAGCATCCTTTGTGCCTAAAATTGGTTTTTTCTGCCAAAGACCCGGAAGCTAACTCTCTCTCTATTTAGTGTGCACCCTCAGTGGCCCAAAACATGCGAGACCTCTCTGTTCCCACTGTAGGAGTCACTGTCTTTCTGATCCAGTAAGAGGGGAGACTCTGTGCTTCTCTCAGCATGGCTGGGAGATGGGGGTACAGCCAGAAGAATTAGGGGTGCAGCCAGTGGGCTGCCATGCCTTTGGCTCGGTGGGCAGATTCATGTCACAAGGGCTTCCACCCTGCCGGCACTGTGTGCTGGCTGCATGCTGCCCGCTGCCAGCCTGAGATTCAAGAGCCCGGAGATGGCAGAACAAAGGAAAATGGCTGTGGCTCTAGCAGCGGGGGTGGCTGCAGGCTGGGCTGCCAGCACACAGGCTTTTCAGCAGCTGAGTGCTTGCGTGAACAGGGGACACTGGGCTGAGCACTGAGGCACAAAGAAAGTGGGGGGCTTGGGAGACTAATAGCAACCCAGGCACGCGCCTGGCCCCCACCCAAGGGCACAGCTGGGCCCGGAGGACTCGGCGGAACTCCCTCCCCAAAGCAGTGGGCTGGTGGCTGACAAGCCCAGCACCGGCTGGCCACTCCTGCTCCTTGCCCAGCTGCTCAGAACTCTTACCCGGAGGTGTTCCAGGCAAGCACAGGGACTTGAAAGAGGCGAAGGGGGATCTTGACAGAGACACCTAAAAGGCAAAAACTAGCATCTGAGAACACATGATGGGCCTTGGAATGGCTCAAGGAAGTCTGCAAATGGACCTCCATTAAGCATAATGGGCTCCTGCTACCAGCAACAACAGCTGCACTGGCCACTCCCTCTCCCTCCTCCTCCTTCCCTAGTCTCCTCCTGTCTCCCCAAAAAAATCTACAATGGGAAGCAGCAGGAAACCAGGGCAGAGCCTGTGAATAGCTTCACTGTCAAGCCCTAGGTCCCGCCTCCTCAGCCCCACAGGTCAGCCCTCATTGCCACCAGGCCACAATGGAAACCTCTGTGCTACCAAGGGCCCAGGCCCAGACAACGAGCTGCACATGGGAAGCTCTGGCCTTCTCACGGGGACTGGGTGTAACTGCAATGGTAAGAAGTTCTCTGAGTACAAGGGTGGGAGAGCCATGGCGGGGACACAGGCCTTAAACCTACCGGGTCAGGGTCTATTTAGGAGGCCTATCTGCCAGCCGGCACTAAAATCTCCGTGCTTCCCACCCTGCCCTGGCATGGGGCAGTGAGAGCCCACAGAGAAATAACCAGAGAACTCCCAACATGGAGTGGGTGCCTCCAACATGTGCTCAGGACCGTCCCTCCTTCCCCACCCATCCCAGGAAGAACCATACCCCATTTCTGTTCTGAAAGGAAGCACCTGCTCAAAACACAAAACCCACATATTATTTTCACCAAGTGTCTTTTACAGAGGCTTTTACAATCACAGGGTGGCAGTCAGGCCCAAGGTAGCCTGAATAGGAAGGACTGCAGAGCAATGAAAGGCCAAGGGACGCCAGAACAGGAGGACAATCCTCACACCAACCCCTGACACTGTGGGAAAATCTGCCCCTCTAAAAGCTTGTTGTAACCAAGGCTCCCCCATCACACCCCACACAGGCCCTGCAAAGTCCTAAGGCCGCTGGAACCCACTATGAGAAGCCTACTCCCCCTCCCTACACCCCAGCTCCCTCTGGCTGACTCCTCACACTTTTGGGTCCACAGGCCGCATGACCAACAGGGCCAGCCAAGGGCTGTAAATATGGAGCTCATGGAGACAGGCTGGCCTGAACCGAACCAAAGACGGACTTGGGTGGGAACCAACATGCTGGCACCCCTCATGCTCTCCCAATAGTCCCTCCAGCTTTTGTCTCTGTAGAAGGCCAAGACCCCTCCAGAAGAAAACCTCATAAACTTTCATTCCCCGCTTTGGAATCAAAGTCGCATGTTTCTTTTCCTTTTACAGACCTAAGGCGGTAACGCCACATCTAGTCATTTCCACTACAGACATAGACCGTGCATAAGACACTCCTGCTGCTTAGCCTATAGAAACAAAACACTGAGAGCAACCTCAAAATCCATCAACAGGGGGCTGGTAAAGTGAGTCATTACTCACTGTACAGCAGAATCATGCGCTGCTGTTAAAAAGAATGGACTAAACTGTGTGCTGAAATGGAACAATCCTGGGATAAATTTTTACAGTAAAAATCAGGAAGTGCAATGCAGCGTAATTAGTATACCACTGGGGTAATAAACAAGAGAGGAATACAGACACACTTGACTAGGCACTGAACATCTGGTGACAGGGGCCTCAGGGGAGCAGAACTGAAGGGGTCAGGGATAGAAACAGGAGTTTTCACTGTGTATCTTTGTTATGTGTTTTTCATCACATATACATTTTTGTAATTAAAAATGTTAACCTAAATTAATATTTAAAATGCCTAAAGTTTGTGGCTGGACACACAATTTTACCTGTAGCTCTCTGCAGGCAGCTTTGGTGTCTCACTAGAACAAGGCTGAGTAACAGGAAGGAGAAAAGAATCAAGGAGAAGGAGTGGGTCAGGCAGTCGCAGCCTCAGGGATAAAGACACACCAACTCACGGGGCTCCCTGCTTACAACTCCACCCCAAGTCCCAAAATACAAAGTTTTCCTAAGAAATGCAAGAGCCGATTCTAACAAAGGCCGAAAAGAAAGCTGAAATTATTCCACTCCAAGGACCATCTGCTGCCAAGGCCATGAAGTATGATAAAACTGTAAGACACCAAAGGTCAGGCAATGTAGGCGATGCCGGAGAGGGGGCTGATGTCCAGGCATCTCAGGCCTCCATAGGGACCCTCCTCCTGAGCCCTCCCCACTCAGTCATCAGTGGAGCTCGAGGTCCTCGTGCTATGAACACATCCCAGTTTCAGCAGCTAAAGAAAGCTATTTCAACAGATTTCTAGGCCTGGCCCAATTCCAAGGACAGTCTAAAAACAGTTTCTCCAAAATCCCAGCTCAAAACCCCATTCCCTAACCACTCAACTCCATGTACCTTCCAGGAAATGGAAGCTGCAAAATGGAGTCATGAGATGCATTTGTAGATTTATTCCTCACTAAAGGGATACCTGTATGTTGTTTAAAAGCTTCCTTTAACTGACGTGTCAATAAATACTCTGCACTCAGAAGCACTGATATACTTCCTCCAAGTGATTTTCCCCCTAAGGAACAATACAAAAACCATTCCAGCCTCTCCTGCTGCTGAGGGGAATGACACAATGGCCATTAGAACCAGGACTGGCCAGACCATCTGAGTGAGAGATGTGGATGGCAGGGAGTGGTTCACAAACAGAACTCTATCTATGTAGAATAACTCCCCTGACCCACCCCACCACATCACATCACATCACATACCATCCCACCCCCTAGGCCACCAGAGCAGACAGAAATAAACATCTCCTAATGACCTCAAGCTCAAAGAATGCCCAAACCACAGGAAAAAAAGGTCAGAGAGGAGGAATGGGTATGTTTGGTTCCCCTTACAGAATAAGATGCTTTCTGAAGACTGTTAAATATGTTCAACAAGTAGCCCCTGAATTGAGAAGCACAAATGAAGTGCCCAGGAGTTTGACACAAGCCTAGGCAACATAGCAAGATCCAATCTCTACAGAAAAATTTTAAAGATTAGCTGGGTGTGGTAGTGCATGCATGCCTGTGGTCCCTGCTACTCAGGAGGCTGAAGCGAGAGGATCACTTGAGCTCGGAAGGCAGAGGCTGCAGTGAGCTGTGACTGGGCCACTGCACTCCAGCCTAGGCAACAGAGTGAGACCCTGTCTCAAGAAAAATTAAAAAGGCACAAATGAGATCTCACAATAGTGAGAAACACACTGGCACTTGAAGCCCTCATATCTCATTCTGCTCTTTTCTGTGGCTCAGTGTAAGACCCTCCGCAGGTCTTGCCTGGAATCCCACAACCCTCTGTGAAACTAAGACCAGCCCCTCTCCAATTGTCTTTCTGCAGGAGTGAGCAGAGCCTACCCCAGGTAGGCACTGATCCTCAACACACCAAATCCTGGCACCTGCCTTCACCACCTCATCGGTCATGCCATGAAGAGGAGCATCAGGGCTACCCTATGCCAGAGAAACCCTCAACTAAACCTGCCCACCCCACCCCATCCCTGGGCACACGCCACTTGTGCTCCTCGTTGCTCACACACCTTCTCAGCATTCGAGAGCCCTTGGGAATGAATCCCCCACCACTACCACCAACTCTAACTTTGGCACAGCCCCCTCAAAAACCTACCCACATTTATACCATCACTTGTATTTCACAAGAAGCTGCTAAAGTAACAAAACACAATGACCGTGGCAAGCCGGATGGCTGCCGAGAGCAGGGTTCTGTCACCAGCACTGTTCCCCTACAAGGGTGGCAACTGGACGTGGAGCCTCTGAGAACGAGGGAAAGCCCCATCCACAGCTGACTGATAGGTTTTCCTTACAACAGCAAGGGCCTGGTTCCTGAAAAGCTGGCTGCTGAGACAAGATCAGCCTCAAGAAAAGGAGGCAGACCAAACAGGGTCACCTGTGCATGGGAGGCTGGAGGGAGCCAGCCCTCAAGACAGGCAGAGTCTGATAAAGTCGAGAGGAAAGGCAGAGAGAAAAGGAGGAGCCTCACTCATGGAATAGGACGAAAACATGGTAGACTGGATGCAGGGACCTAAAGGCCTCAGACAGAAGGAAACTGGTGGGCAAAATGCCCAGGAGTGTGCAGTCCAGACAAGAGGAAGAGATCCCCCACACCACCTCCCTCTGCCCAGCTCAGACAAGTGGGACAATCAGTCCTCAGGCTGAGGGAGGCGGGAGAGAGAACCACAAAGTTGTCAGACTGGTTTGCCCAAGACAAACTTCAGCAGGAGGAACTCAGTTTCAGTGGGCAAATAAAAAAAAGGGTAGTCCTGAGTAAAATGGCTGTGGTCTGACAGCCACCAGATTTGGCAATAGAAGGCTAGCGGGGGATACCTGTCATAAGCAGCAAAATTGCTGGGCTGCAGGGAAACAAGGACCCAGGTCCGTGCAATTTCCTGGGTGCAGAGGGGAAATCCAGCAGGCCAAGAGCAAGGGAGCCAAGGGACAAGTGGCCAGCAGATGCCGAAAAGGACCAAGGTTTCTGGAAAAAAAGAGTGACACAAGAAGGGACACCTATAAAAAGAGAAAACTGTCCCTTATCTTGCACAGCCCTAAGCTCAGGACCACTCACACCTGTCTCCTGAGGGACAGGCCAGTGCAAGAAGAATGGACAGGACACTGCCAGCAATGGGATACTGACAAAGATCCTGTCCCTCACCAAACTTTATTCCTCTGAGCCCTCTGCTCACCTGGGCTTAACCTATGGCACCTAGCTCCATTCTTGCAGAGCCTAGTTTTAGCAAAAACCAAAATCCCACACCCTCAACTTCTAATTACTCTGGATATCTGATCATACTTCTCATCCTCTACTCTCTCCCAGGTAAAATCTGATCACCCTGGCCTGCCTTCAACAAGAATTTCAGGTAGGTGAATTTAGCAAAAATTTCCCTACTCTTAGAAATTTTGAGGGGCCCCCACACTCTGCTCCTTGACTGTAAGTTCTCACTTATCTTTGTTATATTTGGAGTTAGGCCCACTCTCTCTCCCCTACTGCAAAATCCCATTGCGATAACACCTATACTTATTGCAACAGTTCTGAATACAATCTACCTTACCAGTTGAACAAATGTCAGAATAATTTTTTCTTTAACCAGCTCCCTAAGTCTTCCTGGATACATTGCTCCCACCCCTCACTCAAGAGGGTGTATGTAAACTACCTAGTCTGGGGCCGTGGCTGACCTCCTGACCAAGACTCAGAAACGGATCCTGTCTGCCTGGGGCTTGGTCGGGGACACAGGAGAGGACTCCAACACAGCTGGTGGGCACCCAGATTGGGGACAGACAAATTCCTACTGCTGCGAGTCCCGCCGAATCCCCAGGATCACCACTCAGACCTTGAGGTACAAACGAGAGATATGGGAGAGACCTATTTCCTTCCACTGCTGTGGGGCCCCTCTCCTGGATATTAAGGCTACAAATTCCTCTCAAGGCCATGCAGTGTATAGGAACACAAGCCCCAACAGGTGGCTGGCGTGGACAGTAAAAACTCAGAGAAGGTTCACTAGCCCTTGTCCCAGCCCCTCCCCAAGCTTTACCCATGCTGGACAGTCCAACTTCAGCTCTCTCAAATGCCAGGGAACACAGACTCTAAGGCAGCACCAGGAGCTCATCTCTTACCAGAATCCCAGAAGCCACTTTAGAGACAACTACCACAGCTCTCAGGCTCCCAGCTCAGGCCGGCACAGCCTAAGGAGGGAGGAGCCAGTCCCTTTAACCATCTAGCTGAAAGGCACAGGCTCTTGGCGTTCTCCCTGGCCTCTCAGCTAGGAAGGCAGAACAGACCTCAAGAGGTGAAGAGTTTCAACTCCAGCATGCCCAGACCCACTTAAGCTCTGGTCTCCAGGCCTGGTCCGCTGCCTCCTCAAAGAAAACCACAGCCCCACCCAGCCCTACCCAACCCCACTAAGCCCAAGAGTGGAGGAAGTGGGGTTTCCAGAATCAGCTGCTGGTAAGCACTTGCTGAGAGCCGCCAGAGATGGCAGCTGTCTCACACCAGTGTCAGGCCTAACTCAGGGGCCTTGGATCCTGCTTCTCAGTGTACTCATGCTTCACTGCAACCCCGTGAGACAGGAAAGGCAGACTTGATTCTTCTCACTTTACAGATGAGAAAATTAGACAACTTTTTTTTTTTGCAGGAGAAAAAAAAAGACTTGTGTAGGTCATTCAACTAGAAAGTAGATGCAACTTGAAAGCTTGCCTCACCAGCGTCCACTCTGCAAGCTGGACAGTGTTATTCATCTTCACATCTTCGCATTTCATTGGCAAGGCACTGGACGCTGCCCCCCTGCCAGGGCCTGGGCTCGACCAACATGGCCACATGCTCTGTCTAAACTGAAAGCATCTGCAGTTAAGGGAGAAAATGGATATGAAGATATTATGAATAACCTCCCTGATTCACAGTTAGAGAGGACATTGCTACAATGGAAGATAAGCAAACTGAAATGCTGGCATTCACCTAGACCAAAGGCTCTCAAAACTTCATTCTATGTAGCTCCCTGGGTAGTCTGATGGCCTGCCAAGAGTGGGACCACTGCTGGAGACCACCACCACCTCTCACTCCACTGGCAAAGAAATAGAGGCCCTGGAAAAGGTGGAAATACGCCTAAGGAGAGTGACTTAACCAAGAGGCGAAAGAACCCAAGGCCTCATCATCTCCACCGGTGTCTGCTGGCCCCAGGGGAAGTCACCACAGAGACCAAGCAGGTGCCAGGCACAAAAGCAAGAGCCACAGTGTGTGGCTGGCTCTTTAAAATACTGCTAAGGTGGGCTGAGGGGTAAAATGCAACTCACAGAGGGTTCCTTCTCCCTTCTACAGGCCAGGGATCCAGCCCCACACTCAATCCGTCCCCAGTGGGAGTCTACCTTTAGTCACCTCACCACCACTCCTTTCCACACCTCTACCAGGGGTATCACTACCCGCTCTTGCTTCTAGGAAAGGTGGCTGTCCCTACAGGCCACATCCAGGTAGGGGATGGACCATGCTGACTGACAAGGCAGGACAGAGACAGGTAACAGCAGCCTAATACCCTTCCCATAGACATTTTAAAGGCCACCAGGACTCAGCGGCAGGAAACAGGGATCATCATGCTCTGTCCCTCTGTCCAAGCGACCAGGGATGTTCCCACTAATCACTATGGGTCCCTCCGTTCGGACAACATAAAGCAGTAAGTGATGGATATACAGCGTGAACAAGATATAAATCTCTGTTGCTTTAAGCCTCTGAGACCTGAGGATTGCTATTACCACAGCAAACCGTGATCTATCCAGACAGACACAGGCAGTGACTCCCCAATCTTCTCCATGTGGCAGTGCTGGTCTTCCTATTCCCTGGCCTTAGGGAGACAGAAGCTACATCACCAGTCAATCAGCAGGGGTTCCGGGGTAACTGCCCAGGCTGTGCTGGACAGATGAGATGTGTTCAGAAGCAGGGATACAAGGGCACCTTCACTGAAAAGACTCATTAGTTCCACTGTGAGCCAGTCTTGTTTGGTATATGAATCCATTTTAATCACCTCTGAGAGGAAGGTACTGTCTAAATTAGTGAGAAATTAATGAGAAAAAATAATAAATTAATGAGAAAACCTGGCCAGGCGCGGTGGCTCACGCCTGTAATCCCAGCACTTTAGGAGGCTGAGGCAGGCGGATCATTTGAGGTCAGGAGCTCGAGACCAGCCTGGCCAACATGGTGAAACCCATCTCTACTAAAAACACAAAAATTACCCAGGCATGGTAGCATGTGTCTGTAGTCCCAGCTACTTCGGAGGCTGAGGCAGGAGAATCACTTGAACCCAGAAGGTGGAGGTCGCAGTGAGCCAAGATCGAGCCACTGCACTCCAGCCTGGGTGACAGAGTAAGAATCAGTATAAAAATAAAAATAAATGAGAAAACCCAGCTCATATTGAGACCTCAAACAAGTTACTCTGTTTGTGACCTGTTGGGATCACAGTTTCCTCCTCTGTAAAATGGAGCTGTTGACAGACATCACAGTTGTTTTCTTTTTCTTTTTTTTTTTTTTTTGAGACAGAGTCTTGCTCTTGTTGCCCAGGCTGGAGTACAATGGCACAATCTAGGCTCACGGCACCCTCTGCCTTCCAGGTTCAAGTAATTCTCTTGCCTCAGCCTCCCAAGTAGCTGGGATTACAGGCATGCACCACCACGTGCAGCTAATTTTATATTTTTAGTAGAGATAGGGTTTCACTCTGTTGATCAGGCTGGTCTCCAACTCCTGACCTCAGGAATCTACCCACCTCAGCTTCCCAAAGTGCTGGTATTACAGGCATAAGTCATGGCACCCGGCCATCATGGTTGTTTTCAAGAATTAAATGAGTTATTATAAATCAAGCTTCTAGGGTGTAATTCTCAATAAACTCACTATCACTATGAAACCTTCCACATAACTGCTATAATCTTGTCCTTCACAAAATTTTAAACCAGCAAAGTTTCCCAGGCCTGGCACAATGGCACTTTGTAGGCACCGCCAAAAGGAATTCTACCTCAGTTGAAGTAAACAGATCAAATCTCTGAGCACATAGTGGCCTAGAGTGAGGCCTCAGGAAATAGTTCCAGAACCCAGGGCTTTCCTGCTCCCTGGCCTCCATGGGAACTTCACTAACACCACAAGCTTCAGAGCAGGGCCATCTCCTCCCACACACAAAGCACTAACTTCGACCTGCCACTTCCCACATGGGAAGGGAGCCACCCTCACCTGTCCTCAGAGACTAGCCCAGCTGGTGAAGGGAGACACTTACCTGGGCAGCCAACCATTCTGCAGCCCACAGCCCCTCCATGCCCTTTCTTCCTGGGACAGCCACAAACCTACAGAAGCACCCATGGGCTCAGACCCCCGTCTCCCTGAATGAGCCTGCTACGCTGAAATCAAGCTCAGATCAATAAACACTACTGAGCACCTACTCCACGTCCAGCCTGGGTTCTAAGACCACATGGAATATACAGCTGGTGAGGGACTTTCCAGACTTGGAACAGTGCCTGCAAACAATGCCTGGCACCCCACAGAATCTCAACCGTGCTTTGTTAAGTAAATTGAGGATCACATTAGGTGCTCCAAGCAGTGGAGTTCAGAGATGTGGGGATGGATATATCCAGAAAGTCTCCAACTGAAGTTGGGGTGCAACACAATGAGAAGGAAAGGGAAAATACATCTGGTGGCCTGAGTTTCCAGGGCCTGTCACTATAACGTTAAGGATCGGGCTGGGATCAGACTGCACACGGTGGTTCACACCTGTAATCTGTGCTTTGGGAGGCTGAGGTTGGAGGATCGCTTGAGCCCAGCAATTTGAAGCTATGATGACACGGGTAGCTAAGGGTGGCCGGAGCACTCAGCAGGCACTAACTGCTTCTAGACTTCAAGGTCAAGGAGCGAGGGGAAGGCTACTTTTGAGGATTTGGCAGCCCGCTCTCTCACTAGCCCAAGAGCAACGCCCTCTCGGAAGGGAGGAAGATGCCCTGGAGAGCAGACCACTGCCAAGAGCACACCTGCAGAGGCTCCAGTACAGTGCCCTTGCACTGCCGCCCAAGACCGCCTGACTGCCCGGTTAGCAGGTTAGCAGCGCCAGGACAGCCAAGAAGTGTGTGACACCACCGCACTCACCACCGCTCCACGCCCAGAGCCAGGCCAGTACCCGGGCCCACGACTTCCCCCAACTCCCCTTGGCACGGACCGCTTCTCGTCGGAGACGAACTTTAAGTCCCCAAGACAAGTGCTCCAGCCGTCCCAGGGCCAAAGTCCCTCCACACACCCTCACACAGGCACTTCCTACCCATCCGCACCCCACCCCTGTGGGCGGATGAGAAGCAGCAGCAGCCCGGGACCAGCACACTCCGCAGCCACAAACCCCCACTCTACCAGAACTCCGGCTAGGTCAGGGGTCAGGCTTTGCTCCCAGGCACAACCCCACACGACTAACACGGAGAGCTGGGTCGCCGCCTACTCAAACTCCGGCCGCCCCAAACCCAAGCCGGGAAGAATGCGACCCACCGCGGCGAGGACGACTGAGCACAACCACGGCGGGACAGGGGGCAGGGGGAACGGGCGGCCCGCCCCGGCCTACGCCCACCCCGACCCCGAACCCTAGCTCCTGGGGGCCGAGGGTGGGTGACGGAGCCGAAAGGAGCGCCCATTCCCAAGCTGGCTGCTGTGGACGAGGAGCAGAAAAGCCCCGAGCAGCAGCGGCCGTCCAGGCTCCCCGGCGTTCCCACCCCGCCCGGCTCGGGCGCGCACTCGCCGGAGCGCGCGGATGGGGCGAGGGCTACCGAACCCGGAGCGCCAGCCCCGGGCCCGCCGCGGCTCTCGCCCGCCCGGCGCCGAACTTCGGCTCAGCTGGGTCCCCGCCGAGGCCTCCAACCTCTAGCGAGCGATCCTGGCAGACAAAGCCAGAGCCACCCGAGGGGCCGCCCCCGGGCAAGCAGGGAGGGAGGCTGAGGGACTAAGCGGGGACCTTGGGGAGCAGCCCTCGCCCCTGGAGGACGCCCAGGGGGAGTCTGCCTCAGACAAAGAAGGAGGCAGGGCCCGACGCCCCAGCCCAGGCTCCGCGCTCTACTCACCCGCGCGCGGCGGCTGCAGCGGCGGCGCGGCCCGGCTCGGCCGAGGAAGTTAGAGCAAGTTCGGCGGCGCGGGCGGGAGGGCGCGACTCGGGCCGTCCGAGCGGCGGGGGCGGGGCGCGGAGGGGCGGGGCCGGGGGCGCGGCGCCTGCCGGCTGCGGAGGGAAGGGGCGCCACTACCCTGCACGGCCCGGTGCAGCCCCGCGCGCCTGGGCCCGCCCTGGCCCCGCCCCTCCCCCGCCGGCTCGCCCCTCCCCCACCGCGCCCCGCCTCCCCCACCGCGCCCCGCCTCCCGGCCCGCGAGGCACCGAGGACCGCGAGGCGGAGTCGCCGGCCCGCCCCTTTGTCCCGCTCTGGGCGGCGCCGGAGGCTCGGGGCGGCCCGGGTCCGCGCCCTCCCAGTGGGTGCGCGGCGGAGGCCTGGCCTGGCCCGGGCACTTGTGGCCCCCGGGAGCGCTCTGAGCCTTTGCGCTGCGCAGACTCCGCTCTGGCCTTGTCGGAGCCGAACCTGGGAGAAGCACGAGCTGTGGGAGGCGGCGTCTCGAGGAATACACTGGGTGACCGTGGAGAGCCGGCGAAGGATTAGGAAAATGGCTGTGGTGGAGATGGAAGGCGTTCCTGCCGGGCTTTGGAGGCTGGGGGCGGGGGTAGTCTTCAAAAGAAGGAAGGGGAAATGGTTATTTCTTGCAAACGGAGGAGTAAGGACATGCTCCTTCCAGCTTTGGTGCTAAAAATACCAAGCTTTCTTTGGATCATGGCTGAGATTTGTTCCTCACCTTTACGCTAAGGAGGTGGCTGGGACTATTCTCCTGGGGTAGGGGTGTTGCCAGGGACAGCCAGGGGTGGCTGCCCTCTTTGGATCGTGGCCGATATTTGTTCCTTACATTTACGTTAAAGAGATGGCTGCGACGATTCTTGTGGTTTAAGAGGGGTTTCCAGGGACAGCCAGAAGCGGCTCCCCAGCCTCAGCCTGCCTACCTGTAGAATCAAGCACGCCACACCTCTGTTTCTTAAACTTACTCGGTGGCTGAGGGCCGAGTGGTCTTGTCTGTTGGGTAACACCAAACAGGGATCTATTAAAACTCGGCTAAGACTGGTTGCCACATGCTAGTACAAGCAACCAACAGGTTAACTCCAATGATAGGAGGAAATCTTGAAATGGATACTGTTCGGTCCATTCCCAGGTTTGTTTCTTTATTTTATTTTATTTTATTTTTTAGATAAGCTATCACTTTGTCGCCCAGGCTGGAGTGTAGTGGCATGACCCTGGCTTGCTGCAGCTTCTACCTCCCGCCTCAGCTTCCCAAGTAGCTGGGACCACAGGTGCAGGCCACCATGCCTAACTAGAGACAAGATATTGCTATGTTACCAGTGCCGGTCTCAAATTCCTGGGCTCAGGCAATCGTCCCACCGCTGCCTCTCAGAGTGCTGAAATTACAGGCATGAGCCACTGTGCCTGGCCAATTTTGTTTGTTTAATTAAGGGGGATGCAACCTGTCTGTGACACCCCAGGCAGCTCAGAAACCTCCGTGGGAACCTGTCCATTCATTCGGCAGATAGTGAGTGCTTGATTGCCTAATGGATGCCAAGCCCTGTGTCTATGCTGTGATACTTCAGTGAACAGGACAGCTGAGGCTTTTTGCCCGACAAAGCTAATTTTTAGTGGAGAAGACAAATAATCACAAGTTAAAATAAAGGCTGGGACAAAAACAAGGGGCTAGAATAGAGAATAAGAGCTACATTAGATGAAGTAGTCAGGGAAAGGGTCTTTGAGGAGGTGATGCTGAAATTGAAGTCAAAAGAATGAGGAGTTAGCCTTGGGAAAAGTCGAGCAGAGACATTCCTCCTTGAGAGCAGTAGGTGCCTTTTCAGGGTAAGCTCTGGACGGGTCAAAGAGGTGAAAGAAAATCAGTGTGGTTTAAGTATCAAGCCTAGAGGAGGAGGCCCAGGATGGAGCGGGAAGGTGGGCGGGGGTCAGATCATGCAGGGCCTGTGGGCTGTGTCAAAGAATGGAGACTTTGTTGAGCCTTGGGAGGGTTTTATGCAGAAGACTAACATGTTCTGATTTAAGGCTGTGCGTGGGTGTCAGGCAAAAATAAAAGCAGGGAGCCAATTAGGCTTGCCACAATCCAGGCCAAAGATGATGGTGGTTTGAACCAAAGTGGTGGCCATGCTAAGATGAGTAGTTGAGAGATGCTATTTTGGACGTAACAGTACACATTGATAGGAAGGACATGGGGGCAGGAAATGGAGAAACCAAAGATAAGTTTCTGGCTGGAGTAAGTGGGTGGACAGTACTTCATTTATTGGATCAAAAAGCACCACATCTCGGGGAGTTATATCAGGAATTCTGTTCAAGCCACATGGAGCTTAAGCTGCCTGTTAGAGATCCAGTGGGGGTTATCCCATCACTAGGAGCTCAAAGAGAGGCCTGGGCTGGAGAGGGGCTTTGGGACACATCAACATAACGATGTTTGAGGCCATGGGATCTGAGAAGGACACACAGGGTGAAGGGGTAGACGCAGAAGAGGAGAGAGTTCAGGATGGACCCAGGGGAACCAACGCAGGCAAAAAGACTGAAAAAGAGGCTGGGGAGGCTAGAGGAGAGTCAGGAGAGCGTTGTATTCCAGAGACTGAGAAAATGTTTCCAGAAAGCAGTTGTCAGCTGTGATAGACACTGCTTAGAGATCAGGTAAGATGACTGGGACCTGTTGGCTCTGGCAACATGAAGGCAACTGGTAAACATGATAAGGGCATGTTCCTGGAGTAGTGGGGTGGAAGGCAGGCTGTGGTAGAGCTACCATGTTTGCACAACTTAGGTCTAACAGGGAACAGAGAACTGGGAGGGATCTAGAAAGGATGTGGAAGCATAGGATGCTTTGGTAGAGATTGCTAGATGGCCCTAGTAGCCATTCTTTTGTCCCTTCATGATAGAATTTCCAATTCTGTGATGAGTGGTTTGTTAAAATATGGAAGTCACTGGAGCAGGCTTGCACAGTGATAGGAATGATCTAAGAAGAAGACAGGGGCCACGATAGGAGAAGCAGGAGAAAGGAGATGGGGGATGGACACTAATGAGGGTCACCTCCTACAGAGGGACACTTCCACCATTATTAAGGAGAGGAGTATGGAGACAGAGTGAAGGTTTCTAGTAAGGCTGGGATTGGGGAGATGATTACTCACACCTGGTGATTTCTGCTTAATCCCGGATGTGCAAGAGGTCATGGGTATAGAAAAAGAGGAAGGAGGCGGGGAAGCCAGCTTTGTGAACCATGGACTGAGTGGTTTTGGAGATCTTGCTGGCCTAAGCAGTCTCTGGGAGATGTGTCCTTTCTGGAACAGTTGGCCACACTGCTGCAGGGTGTGAAAAGTGTGGTGGGAATACCCACAAAGCCAGCGTTGCCTTCCCCCCCACCCCCCAGACAGTGACATCTGACACTCACCTGTCATTCCCGGCTGCAGCAAAGACCCACAAGGTTTTATCTGACCCATTCTTACAGCAACATCGAGTGGCTTGAGAGAGCCTCAGAGATAAAATGCAGAACAGGTCTATTTTATTTTCCTTTATTAAAAAATAAAAATTCAATATAGACAGCCCCAACTCATAAAAGGGTTATATTGTAACCAGTGGTTTACTTTTCTGGCTGGCACCTAGAACCATAATTGCCAAGAATATAACTGAATTGTAGTGCAGACTGCAAGCCTAACATATGGACTGTGGGAACAAAAAAAAAGAAGCTGAGAGTTTTTCCTGGATCTGAAGCTGCCATAAATAAAATTTAAAGTGGAAGAGCTTGGCCTTTGTCTTCCCCTGACTTCCTCCAGAGCCCTCTGTGTCTGTCCCCAATGCTGCACGTGCTCACCCTGGGCTCCACTCTGCGCCTGTTTGTGTGTTTACAGGCCAGTGGGCAGGTCAGGGTGAAATTGAACAGAAGAGGGAGTTGGTGTCCAAGCTCTCCTAGTTCTCAACATCTTGATCTTGAGCAAACCACATCCCTGAGCCCTGCTGTTCTTATCTGTAAAGTCAGGATAATACTGAAACCCACCTCACAAGCTTATAATAAAAATCCAAAGAGATAAAGTTTCTAAAACTTTGAAAAATACTGGATAAGCTGTAAAGAACTCTGTTACCTGGGAAAGATGTCTTATTAGGGCCAAACTACCAAGGATTTTCAGAAGTCAGGACATTTTGGTTGGAAATGAGAACCCCACTCAGACTAGCTTAGGTCATCAAAGGGGAGATTACTGGTAGGAGACTCGGATCGTTCACAGAATTGAAAGAACTTGAAACCAGTGACGCTGAAAACTGGGGGCTGATCCTGACAGCGTCCCAGACTGGGGACCTGCCCTCTGTTTCTCCTGGTTCTCAGAGTTTGCCTTGTCAGGTATGTGACTAAGTCTACACTCGGTAAGTCAGTAGGAACAGATCTCAAGAAAGGATCCTAATTGGGTCAGCTCTGGTCACATGTTCACTCCTGGACCAATCACTGTGGTAAAGGTGATGAGATACCATAGTTGGACTAGGTCTGGGTCACATGCCCATGCCTGTGGTCAGTAGGGCAAGGCCTACGCAGAAGAGGGGGTGGTGAGTGCAGGGCCAGCATCATCATTTTTAGCAGTCTTGTATACCAAGTGTTCCTTAGGCCCTAGGCAGGTTTTAGGCAGAGTAGTGACACTGTTACATCTATGCTTTAGAAAGATCCCTAAGACTGCAGTGGGAAGAGAAGGTGGGAGGGAACAAGATTGGAATAAAAAGTGGTTAGGAAGGAAATGATGAGGAATAGAGGTGGACAGAATCAGGATATATTTAGGAGCTAGAATTGAGAAGTGATTAATTGCAGGGGAGAATGAGGAATAAGGAGACGTCATATTCTGGCTGCATGGGCAGTGGCACTACTCGCTGAGAAGGAACATAAGAGACCCTGTGTGGATGTATAATATGTTTGGTGAGAGGAGATTACTTAGACCTCTTCCATTTCAAGTATTCCTAGATGCAGTGAAGAGGTGGTGAAATTTGCTACGTGGAGTTAAGAGAGACAGCTAAGCGGAAATTATCAATTAGGGAGTTGTATCCATTTGAAATTGGGTTTAGCTTTTCTAACCATAACCCAAGGCCAGGTGCAGTGGCTCACGCCTGTAATCCCAGCACACCGAAAGGCTGAGGCGGGAGGATCACTTGAGCCCAGGAGTTCGAGACCAATCTGTGCAACATAGTAAGACCCCTTCTCTTTAGAAAATAAAAAGGAATAAAAGAGAGAGAGGAGAAAGGGAGAAAAAGGGAGAGAAGAAGGGAGGGAAGGGAGGGAGGGAGGAAGGGGGGAAGAAAGTGAGGAATGAAGGAGGGAGGGAGGGAAGGAAGGAAAGGGAGAGAAAGAAAACAGCAACCCAACTACATTGCCTTCACTACATTCAGTTCTTTTGCTGTAGTTGTTGAAAAAACTCTGACACAATAGGAAGTCTAAAGGTAAGTAGAGCAAGGCTGGTCAGCGGCCCCCACAATGTCGTCAGGTCCCAGCTCTTCTCTCTTGGTCTGTCTGGCTCTCCTTACAGGGCAGAGTCGGCTTTTGGTCATACAATGGCTGCCCCAGCTCCAGCTTCCCACATTCCAGACAGAAAGAAGAAAGAGCAAAAAGAATGAAGGAGCAACACCTCAAACTTATCCAGAAATCCCCCGACTAATGCTTATGCCTCGCCGGCCAAGTACAGTCACATGACAAACCATAACTCCAAAGGAGGTTGGGAAATGTAGTTTACAAAATTAACTCCTGTTTGAAAGAAGGGAGAATTGATAGTGAAGCAGTATGTGATAACTGAAACCATCAGAGTAGAGGAGATTATTCTGGGACTGGGAGATGAGAAGGGAAAAGGACCAAGGACAGACTCTTTGGAAAATCAGAGAGCAGAGAGACCAAAAAGACTGAGGGAGACTGGCCAGTGAGCTAGGAGAAAAGCCAGGAGGGTGGAATGGATGGAAGTCCAGCGACAACAAGTGTTTCAAGAAAAAGGGAGTGGTCCCAGTTTCCAGGGCTGCAGAAGGCCAGTGAAACAAGACCGAAGAGCAACCATGGGGTTGGTAGCTTCAGAGAAATGTTTCCGTGGAGAAGTGGGTCAAAGACAGTTAACAGTGGGCTGAACAGCAAGTGGAAAATTAGAGAGAGGTTGTTAGCTGGAAGATGATGAGAAAACACCGTGGCGGAGGGCGTTTGTTTAAGAAAGGAGAGACTTGGGCCAGGCGTGATGACTCATGCTTGTAATACCAGCACTTTGGGAAGCCCAGGTGGGAGGATCGCTTGAGCCCAGGAGTTCCAGGTAAGCCTGGGCAACGCACTGAAACCCTGTTTCTATTAAAATAACAGGGGGGTTGGGGGGAAAAAAAAGGAAAATAACAAGAAAAACAAAGGAGAGACTCAAATATGTTTAAATGATGAAGGGAGAAGGCAAGAGAAGATGGGAGACAGGAGAGTCTGGAGAAGAGAAAATGCTTGCTGGAGCAGGTGGGAAGGATTGGGGTTCAGAACAAGAGGACAGCCCGAAACTGGAGGACAGCTAGACTTTCTTAGAGACAGGAGGCAGAAAGACAAGCTGGGTAGGGATGCAGACATTTGTAGGTTTGGTGGAGTTCCTGAGGGAAGGGGTCTACTTTCTCTGAAAGTAAATGGAATGTGTAAGGCCAGTTGCCTTGCTGGGAGCTCGGACGCACCGCTCCCCCCCTTCCCCCCTCCCCGTTCCCCCCCTTCCCCAGCCCCCACTCCTTTTTCCCTTTTACAAGCCCCGAGCAAGCTCGGACATGCCCCAAACAAGCTCAGACATGCTCAGGCATGTTCCCCTCTCCCTTGCTCGCACAGCCTGGTCTTCCCTTAAGGAGCCCAGTATGCAAACAAGGCTTGTAACTTACCCAATAGCAGTCTTGCTCTCCCACAACCAATCCAGCTGTTTCACTCCCTATAGAAACCCCCGTCTAAAAATAGCCCAAGTAATTCCCACCAATAACAGGCCAAGTCCTAGGTCAAGGCTTGTAACTTACCCAATAGCAGTCTTGCTCTCCCACAACCAATCGAGCTGTTTCACTCCCTATAAAACCCCCTGTCTGAGA